>JABUQX010034717.1:20000-88927 GCA_015478945.1 Trachelipus rathkii | reverse complement strand
ATTGGTGTTTCCACAAACTTCTATCGATTCTAATTTAAAGATAGGCGGACTTTAGATCAAGCATTGTCTTTCCATCTCTAACTCTTCTCCATTTCCTAATTGATTCTTCACAAACCGAAGTTTCATCCCCAATATGACACATTACAAATTTATTTAATTCTCTGAAATCCAACACCAGTCTCACCTTGTCCTTGTTTTCCTGCACAACTGCCATCAAAGGAATCACCCCTCTCTCCTCTCCCCTTCCATGGCACCAATAATCCTGTCTTCTATTCCATTTTCAATTCTCCACTCACATCAAATTTAATTGCTAGTTGTTTCACTCAATAGATCTTCCGTAGACTCCCACCTTATTTTGAAGCACCCTCCTCTCCCTTCCAATTTCCATTTTAAAAAAAACCGTCCAATTACTTTCCGTTGAACTCTCTGAGAGAAAGCGCAATCGTCAACGCTCATATATTCTCACTTCCTCTCTGGCTTTTAGCTATACAACACTTTTATTTTCTCCTTTTGAACTTCCAAAATGATGCTCCCTCCTTGTCGATGAAAACCCCCCCGAATTCCATAATTACATCCAATCCTAATATTATGCTTACTCCCGACATAATATTTTTCATCACTACAACCATCGAAAGTGTTTGTCTAATTCCATCTATTTCGATAGTCACTGCTAGCTAGTTTCCCATCACTTTCCCAGAACCACTTCTCTCTCATCAAATGCAAAACATATCTTCTACTGAGCAGGCCATCCTCCTCTCACTAAGCCCGAGCTTACTATCGGCGACTTAGTATGTAAATCCAGAAATCCAACACACCTTCAGTCTACCTCTCTTTTCCACATTTACACCTTAATGTTTCTTTAAGGGAATTTCCGACTTTGAAACTCAGAGGGCTGATGTTCCGGTCTGTAACAATCTCCCCTCCTCACGTATCGTTTCAGAGAACTCCATAAGAGGTGCATTTCTCACCAATTGCGAAATGTTCCCCTTGCTCCGCAATTGATAAGCATAATCTAGACTTTGTTTAAGATTACTGTTTTTCCACATGCGGCCCATCCTACGAAGAATTCTTTTGTAAGTACTAGAGGTCCTCTCAAACACTCGTATAACACTTCACTGCACTTCACCTGTACCAATTATTTCAGCGCGCGAGGGTCCATCCAGATCTATCCCTGGCGACACACCTGGATCATTGAATCATACGAACTCATTTGAGAATCGTTACCGAGGCTCTCACCGCTGCAGCAGAATTTCTTCATGTTGCACAATAACTAACACTTCTCGCCACGGTTATGACCCAATCCCCGTATCTGAGATTTCTCTTGAAATCTTTCCCGGTAATCATTTACACGTGCCATTCCACTAAAGCTCTCCTTATAATTACTTTTCTTCCGTGTAACCCCAGCGCTTCTTGTCAGTCCTCTCTCATCAAATCTGTCGCAATAACACATCTAATTGAGTGTCACGCTTTCCCATTCTTCTCACAGAGTTTCCTGAAGGCTACAAAAAGATAACTTGTTGATCACCTTTTCTCAAATTTATTTTTATCTTCTATCTGTAGAACTCTTTTGTTCTTTGGGCAAGGCAAGGAGAAAAACCCGCCAAAAACGCCCTTCCACCTCCCATAATACATAGGTTAAATAACTCGCATTCTTATTTCTTCTGGGTTCTTACCATCCATTTCGACACTTCAAGGAGCCATGCTTCTTATGTCTGATTCACGGAGTTAAAATGGTTTTTAGCCCGGACTCAGATAATCTTCAAACCCGGCAATAGAGCCATGGCTCTGCTATGCTTTGAAGATGCCACGAGATAGCTTGTTAAGGAATATGAATAAAGTACGAGCTCGTCAAGAAAAGTTTTTATAAAAAAGACGCATCAATCAATGAAATAACAATTCTCCGTTAAAAAGTAAAGTTGATTTCTTATCTATGCATACAATGCGATTACAGCTAAAATGCTAACCTAAATTTGTGGAGCAACAATTTCTTCATTTTCAATCTCACCCCCTTACCACACATTTAGGCAAATACTGTAAAGTCTGGAGAGTATCAGAACATGTCATGAAATCTGAATAAATTATTGTAGGCTTTTGAAACTATCACCTGTTGCACTTGATGAAACTTTAGCGTCAACTCGCGAGCTAAACGGTTCTTTTGCCGGATGGCTGTCTCATGCTAGGTTATCATTCGTCTATTTGATATGCAGAATGCATGCTATAAACCTTTAACCTTCAAGCGAGCATAATACCAAAGCCCTAACGGGCAAGAGGAGCATAACAATATTAAAGAGTTACGCCCCCTCCTGTCAAGTGCAAACTATGAACCTATAACTATACTAACGCGCACAAACAAAGTATAGAGCGAATAACACAGCTTCATTTAATCAACTTATACAATAAAGCGAACATCGCGGTGAAGTAAAACAGCTCTTACTCTCTTTCTGATTTCCTAAGTATTTCATTTTTATAAAAATATACATTTTCTATGAATTTAGCAGAAGCCAGAAGATTGTAGTATATACTCTACAAGTACATAAAAACACACAGTTTTATTTTAAATACATTAACTTCATCCACTACACTACAGAGAACATAGGATTCAAACAGTAAAAGGTATATAGTATCAAGTTAATATAGTCGTCATCTAAAGGATTCAACACACCAGTCTTTGAAAGGTATGTAAGTATAATGCTTCAGCAACACTAAATTCCATTTTTTGCATATTTTGATTCACCGCAGACAACTCATTCTCTCATACTCAGGAGAGAATTAAAACTCATCCAGTTGATAGTTATTAGACGCTAACTCCTGTATAACTGGTATTATACAGGAAACACATGTTTCGGTGTAGATATCATAGATTACAACCATGTGCTATATGTATTAATCCTCAAGTATGTCAACGTCGTTAAGAATGGCCGAAGTTATTGTTTTTTCATTTTAAACAATGCCTGTAATATTTTCAAGATGGTTCGAAACTGCGTGAACCCTAAGGTTACGAGCGTACGCAGAGGTCATCATCGATCGATGGGTACCAGTGTTGCGTAAATCAAGGGTTTTAATATCGTTACACGACGAGAACACAACGTGTTTCCACACGACCAGAACACGTCATATTCTATTAGAACCACTTATCTCGCTGTCCTTCTTTCAAAACCAGTTAGATATTCATCACCGTGCATGACGACGAGTCCATCAGGAGTAAACACAACACACTTATCCTCTACCCCATGCTGCTGGACGATGGAATCTCGATAATCTTTGATGCGAATCCATCAGCAACAAATGAATAAGGTCTATTATTTGATTCCTCTAGCAAGGGAACAGCGAGCAACGTAGCGTGTTCGCCATTCGGTTTACGAAAAATATGAAGATACATCGTTGGGAACCCTAACGAACTCCCTCGGAAGATAACAACAAGCGAGAGATCCGAGGAGAATGTCAGCGTATCAGCACAGCGTATAAGAAGAAATGTTACACTCAGTTGGAAATCGAGTGCGTAAGCAGTCCTTAAATGTATAGAGATTATTTCAACCAATCAGAAGAAGTAAAGCATACAATATCGCACGTACATGACGAACCATCATCAGTTCAAAAAGGGTTATAATATTCTTCGTTAGAGCAACAATAACCGACATACCCTAATTCACCGTGTATAAAAATGTGTAATACAAAGGAAGTTTGAAAGATATGTTTGACAGTGGAAATAACTGTAGACCAAAAAGTACAACTATGCACAAAACTGAAGTTCTATTGATAATATCTGACTCAGTCGAATATATTCTAACAAATAACTATATGTTTTCATCTCATTAATAAAGCAACATAGGCATCAGTATGAACTAAGAAAATAAATGAGTAAACACAACGACAAAACCTCAAACATAACTTATCCACGAATACTGTTAACATTAGCAAAGTCCCCTGCTTAACACCAATAAAGTAACTTACATTGCATACCAATAACGTAACTGATTCATTACTTTCCCACAACATATCTCTAAACTATAACTAGAGCGTTAATTTACATTGACATCCACTCGTAACAATAGTCAATATTGTTGACAAAAATTTAATCAAAGCCTTTGTCTAATATTATCATCAGACCAAACGATATAGCTGTAACATAACAACAGTATTTAATCCAGTTCTTAAACATAAAAATAAGTGGTTTGGAACAACATTGCTCAATCGACATTTGTAATAGTTTACTTATTCTTATACAGTCACTAAATCAGTAAATTCATACCATCTATATCGACCTTCCTCTCATCATCACCTCCCCCATGTATCCCCTTTTTTGATCTAAAGAGTCTATGATATCATCGCTCAGCGAGTGACAGTAGCATAGTTCAGATAAACATAACACAAAATAATATAGTTCTTTATATACCTAAACTTACGAGAATATATGCTCTAATCCTGTAAGCACGACGTTTTTACTATTAAAAAGCTAATTCATAACTATAGACTCTTCTAGAACTAAAGAATATACACTGGACAACAATCCGTACTAATTGCTAACACACCAATACGTGACTAAATATAACACTCAAACATTAGTTATTACAAACTCATTACATGTAAAGTACCTAACACTTCGTACAGAAAAACGTACTCTATTCACACTTTTTTTCAAAATATCTCTAACATATCAAATGTTAATTTTATACATTAACATCGTTCAGATGTTAGACAAATATATTGCATGCGTTAAACCTCGTCTAAATATCATATATATATATAGCTCCACCCTGAAAAATTGCAACCATAAAACAAAGTTTTTAAGACCCAACACCATACACACATTACAGAGAATAACTAAAATTTTTATCACTGACAATGACCATCACAAAATAAAGTTCCCTTGAAATAAAATATCGCAGTAAAGCGGCTAATAGTGTTACTGATGTTACAATCATCAAATTCAGTAAATCAAACCCACTCGCATTTACCTGCAGTCCCCGCATACCGCCACCGCACTCACGACTATGATTATTATTTGAAACTACTGGATGCACAAATTCAAGAGTCGACTAGCTGTTGGATTAAACATAACATGAAAAAATGAGAGTATTTTTATAACACATGACTCTCTGATTCGAAATATGCTTACGCAACAAAGTTTTTAACATCAATAAAGCTAACATATCATAAACCTGAACCTTTTAAATAGAATAGATAAGTTACAAATGCAAAACTCTAATATCCTCGCGTATGAATAATCCGCTTACATCCTGAAATTCCCTACTTATCAAAGGTTAAAGTAGCTAACATAATAGGTTCATACAATACTCGATATAGTTCCCACTTTTCGCCGCATCAAAACAACAACAGGTAAAAGAGACGTAATCACTAACAAACATCCTTACGGCACACATAGTGACCTGAATCTATCATAGATACCAAAGCTCTCTTGAAACTATTGAAGTTGACAGCTTAATTCTTCATTGCGCGAAAGAGGCGAGAGCGTTTCGAAGAATAGAGAGAATCATATTGAACTAATGAATAGACGTAAATGACATTACAAAAACTAAGTCACTAAGTAAGCTCAAATGCAAAACCTCACTCGCGAGAGACAGAAAAATATAATACAGGTAAGCAGAAGTGTGCTCGCGAACACAATTATGACAATTGCGTCTGAATATATCATTATAAGAGAAACTGAATCTATAAAAATGAAGCAATCGTTTAAAAAAAAACTATTGGTTTTCAGGGTACGAGGAATAAGGGATTGTTTTTTTCGAACATGTTGGTCCAAATAATGAGTACACTCATATACAATAATGTCAAGATCTTATTGGTCTATTATTCAAGAGGAATGTATATTTAAACCTCCCAAAGAAGCGAAAAGTGAAGGGATATGGAAGAATCGAAAAACGGGGAGTATATCTGTGAAACTTTCAGTATGTTCGTCAACATCGCTTCACAGTTTGGAAGATATTAAATGTTTAGAGTGTTCTGAAGCTACTCATGCTACTAAATATATAATATCGTTATAAATAATATATAATAATATATATTATATATATTATCATATTATCACAAGTATATATATATATATATTAATCTGATGTATCTAAGAAGATAAGGGTAATAATAATAATAATAGTATATTATATATAATATACAGTATAATAATACGGTCTATATGTTAGCGACCATATTTATAGATATATATAGAATAAATATAATATAATTTTAATTTTATCAGCTCATTGTCCCCCTTCATCTTACCGCCCACCCTAATCGAATTCATCGCCTCACGTTATGGGCAAACACTGCAATAAGCGTCAAGTTGCGACGTCAATCACAGTTTCTCTTTAACCAAAGGACATTCCCGAGAGAAAATCTATCAAGACACTAGAAAGAGTCAGGGTCATCCTCGTCCTACAGCTCGGGGGTGAGACGCGAGGTGAGCACCATTCGTTCCCCTCTGTTCCATCGTCGGCTCGCAGAGGAGAGACAGTAACAATAGAATTCACATATTTACTTAAAAAATGACGTAAACTGAAATTGCTCGGAATGAAACATAGTTTGAATTATTTCCTATTAATAAATTGCAACTTGTATAGGTAATAACTGAAATTTTATCACTCTACTATATATATATATACTATACATAAATACTTAGTGTACACTTTCATGATAGTCACATTATAGTTAACTACTACTAGTATATATATATATACTCTACTTTATATATATCGTATACAATGGCTTCCCATTTACATATATAGCTATAATACTTATATTAATAATTAGTGAAAATGACTCTTGATGGCATATTGTAAAGCTTTTGCCAGAATTATTTCTTCTTTTTTGCAAGATTTGTTGCACCAGATGAAAATAGATCTTGGACGATAAAAAGCAAAACTTTTTTATATTCACCCCTCTTAAGTATTTATTCATCTCATTGGATCTGCAGCAACATGAATTGTCATTTTGAATTTTAAAATGTTAACAAAGGGATTACTAATTAAAAGTGCATTAAACATGGAATATGTTAACTTTCTGTTGACGTTGAGCATACCATATAGTTAAGGATTAGGTTACCCGTCTAAAGTCTAGGTTTAGGTTAGGTTTATGGGTAGGCGTATAATGTATAGGATATAAGAGTTAGGCCTATAGAACGATACCTTAACTGAGTGATTATGTGTATGATTAAATTTACATTAGAATAACCTTAACTATGCATTCATTTCAACAGCAGACCTCTAATTCAAAGATCAAACATTGGCTTTCTTTATTATTCATTCTTACTTTTCGAAATTGATGCGCATTCTTGAAACCTCACCTAAGATCCTTGAACTTAAGATTAAACAAAAGAACTTCACAGAAAAACTGTTAAACACACAAATAAGTAGGAAATAACAACGGTTTGCTCTCAGTCAAGAGAAGGTCAAAGTGTAAATTTCTTTCCTGAAAATCATAAAACACAAATGTAGACTTCTTTTTTGTGATTTTAAAAGACCATCAACATAGTTTAATCTACATTCATTGTTATGATAGTTGTCCCAGGGAGCACGTATTCAGTAATTATATTTGTAAGAGTTTCACTGTTTCGATTCTCGATGGGTACAGAAAAACAATTTTTGCTACCTCTTTCGACACCACCGATAACCCATTGACCATTAACGAGTTTACCTCTGTTATATTTACGTTTTCCAAAGAGACTTTCATCAATTTCAATAATTTTCCCAGTGCCGCCAATCTTCCTTTTAAATTGGATGCATTCTAAAATGCAAATCTCTCGACAAAAACTTAACAAGTCTACACATGTTTGTTGACTTAAATTAAGAATGCTTTTTATTTGAGTTAAAGTACATTCATTTACAAAGTAGTAAATAAAAAAAATTACGTTTTTGTATGACAATTTTGCGTTATGTAGCCAAAAATTCGCAGGCGAAACCGTGTAGAATTTATTGCAATTTCTTGACGAACACCTGAAGAAGAACTTTTCCGAATTTTTTCACTTTACCTTCACATACTAAACTATTTCACCTTCTTCACAATCCCATCAATAGCTGTGTATTCGGTAACCGGTACCTTCACAATTTTTCTCACTTAAAATAGGTTATTAACTTGGTTAAAAATTGCTAAATAAGGTATCATCGTCTGAAAATATTTCTTTTATGGTGTCTACATTCATAATTATGTTTTACAAACCTTTACTGTAGGTACATAAGTCATAATTGTAAACCAGCAATAAAATTGTCCATAACTGCCTACCTAAATATTTTGTAGAAGGCACTCTGAGAAGCGAAGTACGAATATACTACACTTAGTGAGTAAAATAGTAACACTTTTATATTTACTTTTATAATATTATATTATTAAATACCTATTATATATATATATACTATATAATACTAGTCATAATATTCATACTATTATATATCACTACCCATATTATATTCATACTTAAGACATGTACTACCGATATCATAGTTTCTTTTTAACGTTTTTCTTTCACTCTCTGTAATAATTTTATAATTTTATTTTTCTACCAACCCTTTCGATAATCCTTCCAAAATAGATTAAGATATAAATCAGCTAATGGAGTAAATCCTATCGACTAAGGACATTAAAAATACAGGCATCTATTTATCGTAATTAAATGTAAATAAGTATATATATATAATCTTATATATATATACTACCCTCATCATATATCTATATATACTACTACCTTATATACCTATAATTTATTATATAGATAAAAGTATATATAATAGTGTTATATATTACAATGATAGGGCACGGTGACAGTGAAATTGGTTTTGGGCAATAGTATTATTCGGCATTAATTTAGTTTTAAATACTCTCTTCGAGAGATAGCTATCGCGCGATACAAGTACTATGAACCGGACTGCTATCTGTGTGTGAGAGCGTTGTGGCAGCAGAATCACAGGTACTCGGTACATGCGTAATTCCGCCACCAAGACAATTCGATACATCGATACATTTTTAATATATGTGTGAAAAAACAAATACTGATAAGATGAATTTCAATAAATTAGTAATTAGACATTAAAAATATTTCTCCTAAAACTTTACGAAAATAAGGCAAATAGATTTATGTTGTTATCTGTGCTATCTCTTTAGATTAACGCATATATAGTCCTTATAAGTATAAATGTTAGGTACGAAATACTATCTATTATTAGTTAACATATCATATGATTATACTTATATATAGTTACATATATTATATTCATATGTGCTATTAATTATAATAATATATATACTACGTAAGTTACTATACTTATCACTTATATATTTTATTACATAAGTAGTAGCCTATCACAACCATTCCTATACAAGAATAGGCGCGAGGCCGTGATCATTTCTAGCAGTCATCGTCTACTATCTACAGTTCCCTGTCCCCCATTGCTCATCAGATCCAACCTTCAAACATTTCGACATTATATATATTGATAATTATATTATTATTATATCGAGGTAGAATTATATATATATATATATATATATATTAGGTATCCTATTATATATATATAATAATATTGATACTATGACAGTAAATTGTATTAGGAGAAATAGTAATAGGAGTATGGGGAAGGTTTCTATAGATATTACATATACTAATCATTAAATCTAACCCTAAATATAATTAAAACATTATATATTAATGCATAAATAGTAATATTATTTTATTTACAAATTATATATATATATAATATAAGCTAGCAATCACAGGTAGTATAATCAATAATTAGTAGTATATATACTTATTTTAGCAAATTAAATAATTGCAGACCTACTAGTGGCAATAACTCATTCCAACATGTTTAACAACCCTATTGCTAGAACATAATAAGCTTTCGTTATATCAATCATAGAGCATGCTTTCTTTTCTTTAATGTTTCTTGGTTGGTGTCTCGTTATGGTCTACACGTTACCGTGCCGCTATCTATGAAGAATTTGAGCTTGCGGTCTCGCCGTATTGATCAATAGATTGTATTAAAATTGATAAGGAAGCTTGTATCATGTCGAGATCCCGACCCCTCTGAGAAATCACTACTTCCTACAGATAAACTATTCTTAAACTCCCTTCAGGACCTCTCACTCATAAGCTCTTGCCCTTCTGCAACCCAGAGAGAGATCATCCGTTGTTGCGCATGCTACCGTTGCTACAATCTCCTAGCATATCTAAAAGTCCTGTCTTCTTATAAAATAAGGGTGCCCAAACTGTGCGACAATACCTTCTGAGTTATTGGCCTAAACATAGCTTATTATACGACACACAGTTTAACTTATTCACATCTTTCGTTTGCTCCGGTATAATCCACACAACATTGACGTATTTTATTATGCCCAGCATCTTATTTTCTTTATTATTATGGCTTCCAAACAGTGATAAGCTACTTTCTAATTAACTTGCTTATAGTAACACAGCCTAAATCTTTTTCTGGTCAACCTGACTACAAGCCTAAACTCCCAATTCATTATCTGAGGTTAAAACTTTTATTTCAGAGAATTGTAGGCTGAAGAAACCTTTTTACACTTTTTATATTAAAATCATTTTGCCTTTTATCTGACCCACACCAAGAATTGTATCAAGTCATTTTTTTGAAGTAATAGACACAACTTACACGTATTACCTGAACTGAGGTGTCCACTTTGGTAATCAGCCTCCAACACCGATAGAAGACCATTCATAAATGGTCTAAACTCAATTATACAAGTATGGAACTAATAAGTGGATCCCCATGCTCTGATAACCCTGTTCGTCAGGGGTCATCAGCCCTCTTCAACTATTTCATCCCTATTGATGATATATCGCCATTCTTAGTTGAACATCACAGTTTCTATACCCACACTAACGCACTCTCTATAGAGTCTCAACCATGGTTGCCACTCGACAGATATAACTAAACAAGTTGAGTAATGATTAATTTAAATTCGTTGGGGAAACCTTAATTAAAAATTTTAAATGAAGATTAATTTAAATATTGTTGGTAAAGCTTAATTTAAATACAGTGTAAGAATAACTTACTAATATATATATATAATATATATATAATATATATATAATACCATATTAATATAGACGACGAAGTAAGGTTTTTTTTTTTAAAGAAAATAATCACAAAAAAATTAAAAATAATTGAACGAAAAATAAATAAAATAAAAAAAACAGGAAAAAAATTGTAATTTCATAATAATAATAATCCCTTCATTATTTGTTTTTTCAGATAAAAAAAATTACAAATTTAAATACAATTGTGAACAATTAAGTTGTATCAATTAATTAATAATAAGCGAAAATAATTTCCCTAGTATCTGAAATTGGTCTCTAATGCAACACAATGTTGTTTTGATCACAAAGCAATATAAGTTAATGAGACATAATGTAA
This sequence comes from Trachelipus rathkii, assembly GCA_015478945.1. Classification (NCBI taxonomy): domain Eukaryota; kingdom Metazoa; phylum Arthropoda; class Malacostraca; order Isopoda; family Trachelipodidae; genus Trachelipus; species Trachelipus rathkii. The sequence goes on along the minus strand of JABUQX010034717.1, from coordinate 77,546 downwards.
TATTTTTTTATGGTTTTTAATTAAAATACGGTGACTGAAGATTAATTTCAATAAGGTAGTAAAAGATAATTTTAAATAAGTAATGTTAATATTCTATTGAATATAAATAAGTACACTGGTTAGCGAAATGATAATTTTAATAAATCGCAATCAGACATTGAAATCAATGAATACCTTACCTAGATTTCGGTTCTCTCTATCAATATTGATAATGATATAAGATATTAATATTAATAATAATAACAAGATTAATTTCAATAATAGATTATAATAAAACAATTACGACAAATACAACTATTAATCACAATCACAATTTTAATCATAATTACAACTAAAATTAACAATAAATCAATACACATCTATAAGAGCTAACAATCCATGCTACAATCAATAAAATGATAATAATAGTAAAATAAAGATAAATAATAAGCAACAAATTCAACAAGTATAATTAAATTAAGGCAATAATAAAATCTCACTTTATTATAAATAAATATTCTACATATATAATAATAATCAAATCAATAATAATTCAATTAATAAATAATGAGCATAAATAATGAAATTAATTAAAATTAATAAATAATAAATATAACTAGATATCTACTATACTATACTATAAATATAAATATTCAAATAATTAATATAATAATATATAATAAATAATAAATAATGATATTATTATAATAATTTAAGAAAAGTTATATATATAATAATAAATTAAATACTAAAATAATATAATAATTAAATCAAATGATATTTTAGTCTAACAGATAATTTACATTTAATATTTATGTTTAATGTCTATCTGCGTGGTTTTGTGTAAAAGGCCCTCCGCAAATTTTATTGTATTCCTGCGGACTTCTACATGACCAGTATATTAATTGTTTTGATAGTGGTTTTTAGACATATAGCGTAAAATAGATGAATGAGAACCATGTGCCGTTTAGAAATTGTTCATATATGTAGACTTTTTGAGAGCTGCGGGACGTAATGCCGCGATGTTTGATGAGCCTGTCCGAATCATCGACTTAGATCGTTTAAACCACACTTATATGTCGACGTACAGTCTGACTCTATGCACGTTGAAATTGGTATCAATCCACCGTGATAGGTCTGTCGGTCAATGAAAAGCGCATCTCTTCTTGTGCTAAAGGAGGATGACTAGTTGTTTGAGATTTATTGTGGTAGTAACGTTGTATACCAATTTTAACTGCCCTGAGTTTCTAGACTGTAACCCGGGAACATAAATTTGGTTTACACAGACTTAATGCGACTTGCTCCGTGACGAGCATTATCATAATCATCTGTTAACAGTCCGCAGTCAATAATACTTCTGAAATTTCAAAACGCACAATGGTCAAATCAACATATTAGCATTAATTTCTAATAACACCTTCACAATATATACTGCGGATTACATTGTGAGTCCAGAAACTCTAAAAATATGGCGGAGCACGGCTATATTACATCACAAATCATCTCACCACGACTCTGACATTAACATAATTAATTTATATGTATTTATCTGTTAGACCTAAATATCATATTGATTTCACTATATTACTATAATTAATTTACGCACCTTCTATTTCGTCTCATTTTATGAATAATTCCTCTGAAAATATGTCTCAATTTAGGGTACGTATAACAGCAGAAGTATCCAGGCAAATGTAAATGGAAATATATCTTTCTTCTTCTCATTCGTATATAATTGTTATTTTCAAAATATTATTTTAAGAAAATGTAACATAATTGTACAGAATATCAACTTATTATAGATAACTTTGGAAATATCAAAAATCTAAAACTTTTATAATTCATAACGGCACTTGATATTCGAGAATTCCCCTAAATAAATAATAAAATAATAATAGATAATTGTCTAATAAAGTTCATAAAATAAAGTATAAGAATAATAATAACACAATATAAATGAGATAATATTAATAATTAATAATATTTAGAAATATATACACACACATATAAATAAATAATAATACAATAAAATAATATAGGTAATAATAATTAATAATAATATGAACAACTTTTTTATATAAGAAATAAATACACTGTAATAGATATTCTAATGATAATAAATAATAATGAATCATTAATAACTATATAATAATAAATACTTCACTAATAATATATAATAATTAATAAATAAAATACATAAGCTTAGATTCTTACAGTATAGGTTCATACTCCACTCTTGAGTTAAGTTATTTATTAATATTTTATTTAGAATAAATAACGTTTGAATTTTCATTAGTAAAAAGATTTGCACACGAAGTGCCTCAGGTTTATTGTTCTTTAGATGGAGCATTTTTGCAGTTATGTAAAGTTTAGCCTGCCAACATTATAGCCACGACGGTAACATTGAGAGCAGCCCTTCGAGAGGGTTCATTAAGATCTATCAGACAGGAGGGGTAAAGTGTAAAGCTCATTGTTTCTAATGTTTATATTGATTGCTTAGGCGGTTCTGACTCTGAGACTTGAGAGGTTTTGAAATGATACAAATTCGTAGCAAAGAATCAATTATGCAGTTGTATATGGATATATTTAATTATGTATCTCTTTTTTCAGGAGTGAGATATATTTAGCATAGTAGTCCTATGAAAACTGCAATAGGTCTGTTTAGGCTTTGAATAATTGGTGTGTGGGTATGGCGTGTGAGAAAAAGTCTCTCGTGATTTGAGCCTAAATGTAGGCGAATAAATCGAGCCTTCTATGGGTTATACAATTAAGGGTGAATTATCTGTTACTTGTTGTGGTAATCCAGTAGAATAGGAAGAGCGAGGCTCACTAAGTGAAGGGGTGTATTAGTGACAAGTATAAAAACCTTCCTAAGAATGTTTAAAAGAGGTAAACAAAATTTACATTATATAATTTCTAGTTAGCATATAACAATGTATCTTTTACGACAGTCTGCTAACCTAGGCTCTTTGTTAAAATAATTCTTTACACATGTCAAGTTTATTCTATCGCACTTCGTTTTAATTGGTCCCAAGTATTTTTAGCTATTATTTGCAACAACTATTCAGATCTACATTGTTAATTTTAAATATTTATAATATCAGTGAATATGTTAGGTTTGTTGTTTAACAAAATTATGTTCAAAAGACTATTAATTAAATTTAAAGATTAGCTTAGAGCATCGTATCCATTTTCCATTATTTTTCGAGTATATTGTGTCAGTTTGCTATATAGTATCAACACTAATAATAAATAAATAATAATAAGATGTAATAATAATAATAATAATTATATAATAATCATTAATAACTTATAGGACACCTTTTCACAAGAGTATAGTTTCCACCATTGAATATTATTACGTTTATCAAAAGAAAATTTTTGTCATTTTTCTTAAGTTATTTAAACCTTTTTTTATAATATTGAATACTTGAATAAAGTGTATATTCTAACTAAAGTTAGGAACTTTCTAAATATGACTTATTTTTGTATAAACAAAAAGTAAAAAATGGGTGACTAATTGATAATTATCACTCGATTTCTTATATAATATTCACACGGAAGTGGTTATAAATTTCATTATAAGTTTATTAGAAATTTGCATCCTGAAATTTAAGTTATAATCAGGTGCTTCCAGCGACACAAACATAGAGAAGACCTTTTATCAACTGGTATACAAACTTACCACCAAATTCTCTTGCGCAATTTGATTGGCTTAGAGATTGTGAAAATTATATAACAATACTGGTAAATGATGCTCTGCAATTGACTATCCTCGCAACATAAAAAATTTGAGAAGATTTACCTGGCCATGAATATAAATAATTTATTATGGTTCTGGCATATTTAAAACCTGATCCGCTTTTTCAAGGCATTTTATATGAGGTACTAAACTAACTATATACTATATTAAAGCAATCGTTATAATTATGTGGTTTATCATTGTAAAGAAGTTAGTGGCACACAGTACAATTTATGGCATTATCTAATAACCATGCTAAACCTTAACTCATCGTCCTAACTTACGCGTAGTGATGTTCACATTATATATGAGGATTCTCATAATGTCTTTTATGATATATGTGACTATATTCCGATAATACACACTCATACTCCTCCCGGGGAGCAAAGGATCCACTTGAAACTCATTGCGGAAATTGTGTTAAGGACTTGCACCTTACAGCTATAAAGTTCACTGAAAGTAGCCTTCATCAACCCGACGAAAAAAGATTGCCCGTTTAATCTTTCTGTTTTAAAATTGAGGAATTAAAATCTACCATATTTCATTTTACATAAGTGGATGTTTTTACGTGATACGATCTACCAATCTTTAATCGTAGAATGTTAAACCACCACCCATTTAACCTCGTACTGGTTATGCGGCTACATCCTCCAGTTTTTTTAAAATATTCTGATAAATATCGTGAATAATCCCTACTCATATGAAAAAGGTAAGTGCAGAATTCCACCCTATAAATCCATACACCCTTTCCCCTTGAAGCACTCCTGTCGAGTGAAGTATCAACATAGTAATATTATTATACGTTATGCACATTCACGATCCTCCCGGAGAGAGATAAGCAAAGGGAGGAGCTCTTTGACCCTATTTTTTGCAACCTCTGTTTACTATTTCCGCTTGGAAATCTCTGTCATTTTCCTCCTCCTTCTTCTATGTGAATAGGAAGGTTTTCTGTTCCTTCTTTGACTCTCTGTAGTCAGCTACAATATTAATCGTCCCCATGGTTAGCGTTGTCATGAATATTTTTTTTTATTTCAAGTTCTAAATATAATAATTACTTTTTTTCAGTAATTTTCCACGTAATTCATATTTTCATAGCTTAAATAAATAACTAATGCTCAACCTATGAAGAAGTTCGAGAGAAGAGGGACAGCTGGACGGCATTCTCCTCGGCGCAAACCCGGACGGTGGGAACAGGGTTGGGAATTAGCTAAAATCTACAATATAATGTCCGAGTATTGTATATTTGATAAGACAAACTTAGTAATATAATTGATATATATATATTATATATGATCGTATCATCATAATATACGGTAATACCAACTATATTAAAGAATGGTACCATATATATAGAGTAGCCTCATTGACAAATATGAACGAATTTACTAGAAACGTGTTACATTTATTATATTAAAATAAGATACTATAATATTAATCCCATCTTCCTTCAGTTTAATATATTAATTAATTTATAACGCATGACGTTTTAAGAAGACGCACTTTGGATCCCGCTGTTTAATACAAAACAAATCAACCATGAATATAATTATCCAGGTACAACTAGATTAATCTATATAACTCAGTCCCTATTTAAAAATGGCTAAATTATATTATTAATTTATAAAAAAAAAAATTTATATATTACTTTAATTTATAAAAAAAAATTTTTTACTTTCTATTTATAATTTATAATTTAAATATATTTATATATATATCGGAATAGTAGTATATATTTAGTATATTTTATATATTATATATTATATATTGCTATATAAATAATTTATTATTATGGATATATATATATATATAATATATATTATAATATCTATATATATATATATAATATATAATTAGCGGTATATTAGCCTCAATACAAACAAATATATAGTTTAAAATAATATATTTTATATATACTGATAAATTTAATTTATTACTATGATTATACACTTACTATAATGATATATATATATTATATTAATTATTTACAAATATAAATTACGAGTGGTATTAAGTATTATTCGTATATGACTCACTATGATATAAAATTTATAGCTAATAATATTAATTATAATTAAAAATTGACCTAGTCTAAGACATTCGAAGAATATAAAAGTAGAAAAGAGTGGCCTGAAATCAATAGATCATTAGTTGGGCAGTGAGGGTGGTTTAAGTTTGATCTTAGAGAAATGAAATATTGAAGCGGTCAGAATTCTTTTTTTCAGTTAAATAAACATAAAAATTCAGCTAAGATACACATATCGTATATATAAATTTACATAGATAATATTACTGATACTAATATGCTTAAATACCTAACTAAAGCAAGGATAGATTTTTTCTGTATCAAGTAACATAATATTAAAATGATAGAGCCAAAGTTGAATAGAATAAATTTTAACATGGCTTAGCCAAGTTAGAGTGTATTTTATATACTATTATATATAAAACAACACTTACCACCCTCCTTTAAGTTTCGAAAATGTAAGGAGATTTATGCAGTAGCTCTCTCTTCTACCTCTGGCAAAATGGCTTGTGTCATTTCGGGGTATAATATGATGCGGGAAACTAATTCGTTCCTTCCGGTTTTAATCCGAGGCTCACGAGTATTATCTGGTTGAAGCATTGCTTTCGAAAGAAACGGGGTTGAGAGTGTGACGGCTGGTTTCATGACTGTCGATAATCAAAGCCACTCTTCAAGGGACCCTTACGAACCTCTAGATATTGTAGCAGCCCGAGCCTGCTAATCGGGCTCCGCATTTTTGTTCAGTCTAAAGACCGATATGGAGTTTGTGCAAGACGTTGTGCGTTTGCTAACTTGGATGATAGATTTCTCACTCGATGGAAACGTTTAGAGTTACAGTGTTTGCTCGTGATATGTGAGTTAGGGGTAATTATTGACTTTGTGGTATGTGCACTCCATGTGCCCTCTCTTACTTTTCTTATTAACTTCTCTCACGATCATATTTGCTCATTTTTCCTACCGTCTCGGACTTTTGAGAATCAGCTGTTTTACACACTTAGGTTCAATCTCTCTCATTACCTCTACTACCGTTCGAAGGAAACCAAACCATGATGCTTGAATATAATTTTAATATGAATAGTTCTGCGATATCCATCCAGACTAATTGCCTTTCGAGAATTTATAAATTATAAATGTACATCATATACCTACTTTATATACTATATATAATACTTATACTTATAGGTTATATAATATATTATGGAGTGTATAATCTAGGTATTAAATTATTATCATAGATATAATATTACCGATAACAACATTATACATAAGTACTCAGTAGTATAATTGTTAAGATATAATTGATCTATTAAAATGTATTTATTAAATTATAGTATTATATTAAAACATATGTTAAAACATACTGTTAAAAAAATATTATTATTTTATAACTGTGATTATAACTGATATTTCCAATAACACCTCGCATTTGAATAACGAACTAATAAAATAGCTTTACACGTCGGAATAGCCCTATCCAACACGAGTATATGTAAACAAACTAACTTTATATGATTAGATAATGTATAATCTTATCAAATTTTAAACCTCGCTTGACACTCCCTTTCACCGCCTCTCTTCCAGTTATTATTTAAAGCCTATCGTGTATAGACCATTCAGTTACACAGTTGTCATCACATTACTAAAATGGCTAATTCTATAGTTTTCGTGCATATATGTGGCTGTGGAATAATTGGAAACATCCCCTTATAGAAGGGTGCCGCTGGAACAGCTCTGTTTCCGTAGAAAAGCACATGGTGTAACGCTGAATATGTGACATGTCTATACCCTACATGGGCCCAAAACATAGACCTTTGTTTTCTGACTGTGAATTATAGCCATAATTTTGTAAACCCATACACAGCGAATTGAAAGTGTTTGGGCTGTCTTGAAATACAAGCGCTTCAATATAATTGCCATTCAGGCTGACTAATGAGCTGCGGTAAGATATATCACTAATCCATACTTCGGGCGGTGGGAACATCAAAGACAACCAAATCAAGGTCGTTCTCTGTGATGTCCTTCAATAACCAATAACCTACCCCAGGCTGCGCATCACAGGATTCGTACAACTGCTTGGATGACCTAGCAGGCAGGAAACAGGCGTCTTTTCAGACCCGCGGTCCATTATGGTTCTCTGGGTGTAGGGTGGATAAACAATCAAATGCATGATTGTCACCTGACATGTATTCAGTGGAACTGTACAGTAAGAAGCTCGATTAAACGTTGGATATTTTGTAGATAGTCACATCGAGAAACCGCCCATGAGCTTATGGTTATGATATTTATATCGAACAGCTTTGTATTTCACGGTTAAACCGTAGTTTCGAACGAGATATGATTTGGAGAGTTATTCCGATTTTACAAATTTTATACATGCCTGCAAGAAGGACAAATGAAGAAGCAAGATCAAATTACAGAACAAAGAAAATGTCGGGTGAGCTTCGCCCCGAGCCTCATGAAGATAATTACTAAGGAACTACATCACTATGATCGCCCGACCGGGGCTAGCTGAATATATAGAATAGGAATAAATATCGCCGTGCCTAAACAGCACATCGTGAATATAACATTATATTATATATATATAAATATAATTAAGTACACATAATAATAATAATTACTAAAGAATATATATAAAATTCCGTTATATATATTATATTTTAGTGAATAACTACATAATATATAAAGCTCATATTTATACTATTTATACTTTAATATAATATATATATATATATGGGGATATTTTATAAAAATTTTAAAGAGTAATATATATATATATATACTAATATAAATATATATATAATGTATATATATTTACTTAACATATATATATATAATTGGTTATGGGCTACCCTAACTAAGGTTTTATACTATTTCAAAGAAAATATAAGGTATAATATTATATATCTAATATAATATATATATTATATACCTATACACGGGTATATTTTACTTTACCATAGATAATTATGATTATACTGAGTTTATACGTAATATAATATAATTTTTACTATACTAATATACTATATATATATATATAATACTCTATAGGCCTAACCATAATTACTAAAGCCAACCTCCCACTCCCGATACTATACTTATGGCATGGAGTTTTTGGACACTTTATCTATATCTACTGATATATATTAACCTATATATATATATAAGAAGGCGATTGAGTTTTTTAAACAGACCCTAACTTATATATATATAATATATACATATATAATACTATAAATACCAAACCAATTAAATAAAAAATTAACGGTGTACTCATAATTGCATACACACATTTAAATTACATATTAAATAATTATATTATATGTATTAATAATTACATATAAGCAACTCACACAGTTATGAGTCGCTAACGGAATATTACTGAGCATTACTTTCTACTCTAGTATATATATATAATATATATTTGAAAAGAACTTATATTACATGTACGCTACTAATTCACATATATCAGAATCCCCCGGACTATAGATTGGTTGTTATAATATTATTCTAGTTATATAGTCTAATACTCACAATAATTAGTATATAGTAGGTTCCTACTATATATATACCTAATAGTTTATTATTCAATAATATCCTTAGAACGCGTATCACAGCTTACCGTAATTTTGTGTGAGACGATGAGGCCTACTCAAGTAGTTTTCCGTCGTTGATATTTCGCCAACAAAATTAATTATGCTACAACTCGTACCATACAGTCTATGTATAGACATCTGTCTGAAACGCGTATTAGATACCAGATACCACGAGAAGATAATAATCAAATAATAGGTAGAATCCAGAAGAACATAAGTCACACTCAGCTATATAATCCGCTCTACAGTCATCAGAATAGACAACATAAAATTACACCCGCTTAAGAGGGCTGAAAGGATTTAAACTTGCGCTCCTCCATAGAGAGAGCGCTCGAAAAGTTGGTGGAGAGATGAGCACTTTAAAAGATCAATTATCTACAAAAACGTAAGCCACTCTATAACGTACTTCTGCGCGTGTGGCAATGAATCGTCACACTTTCTATTTCTTTACGCGCTATTTGTACATCATCCTCCTATCGTATAGCTTGAACTTTCGCGTATACTTCCAAGTATATTTTTCTCTCTTAGGACCACTTTTTTTTTCTCTCTCTCTCTTTGCCTAGTCATTAAGTGAGGCGGTCAAAAAACGCTTTGAACATCTAGTGATCGCTATCATAATTATAATAGATACCACGTTTAAATAATAATTTTGTACTAATTATACCTATAAAGCAGTAATGAAGGATATGCCCCTGTACTAATAATCATATCACAGTCAAAGGTGAGCCTGTTATCATACAATCTATCTTATAAACGTTAATAAACTCACACACCCCGGTAAGGTGAATATATTTAAGGTAAATAATTGGAGGGTTATATCATATTCTACGTGTATTATGACTCTCTACTATGATCACTATAAAGAGGACCATATTTATACTTCACTGAGAGATATTTAACTCATCATATTGATGTAGGGTAATTAAATACCTATTAATGTAACATATCGTGTCTACGGTGGGTACACAACACCAATAGCATCAGTTAATTACCTCTTAAGTCCAATCACTCACGCTTGTCCGAAACTCTCTGAATAGACGTACCGCGACCTCCGTGGTAAATATTTTCTAGAAAATATATTATTTTAACAGCGAATATAGTGAAACTGACAAATTTAGCAGAAAAGAGAGCATTTGTGAATTATGTGAAAGCACCAAAAGCGGCGCATATACTAACTTATATTAAATCGAGACAGTGAATAAAATTAATGGATATTAATAGAAATTAGCATAAGAATACAGAAATTAAGTAGCGCATAAATACCATACATAGAGAGACGTAGATTATATAATAAAAATAATAAATGTAAAATATAAATTATGATCAATAATATCAAATATAATAAAATGTACAGTTATCTCTAAATAATAATAAAAACCAAATAAATCAATAAAATACTTTGAATGAAACTAATAAATAAATCAAAGAAAAGTGATTTAACATTAACTAAATAAATTAATAATAACAGAACACAGATATAATTCTGATAGCCTAATATTGTTTCATTGAATAATGTTGTCAAGATATGCATAAAAGTTATAAAAATTTCATCACGCGAAATGATTAGGTTACACCCTTTTCACTAAATTCATTATTATTTTATTTAATTAATTAAGATTATAAGTTTTATAAAATATACATTAATTTTTCACTTTTCATAAGTTATTGTATTTTATAATCTATTATAATATATTATCCCACTGTATGATTATTATTTACAACAACATTATGCCGCCGAATTACTATATACTCTTATATTTAATAGTACCTATTATTATTATCTAAATAATTTAAAATAATAACCGTATAATAAATTACGGTACATTGTTATGGGGTGATTTCGAGTGACACTATACATCATTTACACGAATGTTCCTATATAACCCTTTTAATTTAATACAAATAACTAATCCCCTATATGTGAGAGTTTATTTTAGGTAAATACTTATTAGATACGTATTAGCCAAGCCTAAGCCAACGTTAAAATTTAATTTTCCCGTACAAATGTACTTTAGAAGAAATAATAAAAAAGGTAACTCATACCTATTATATTGATAATCGAGATGTAAATAACCTGTCTTCCTTATAATGAATCCTATAATAAATATTAATATTTTTGGCACATATAATATGACATATATTTGTTAATATATCTATAATTCGAGATATATACTAATACAGGTTTTTTTAATTGAGATTAAATTTACTTGAATTAGAGGTTTCCACATTATTTTGAATCATATTATATTATTCGAGTCATACTATATGTGAGTATATGTATTCATATTATTATTATTCATTCTTTAATTTCTTCATTTTTAACACTCATAAAGTTTATTATTATTTTCCTATATAAGATTTGGGCATGAAAAACGGAATATTATTATTATTTATTATTATTAATTACTCTTCAAGTTTATTTATGTTATTATATATTGGAGTCCCTACCTATATTAATTATTACATTGAGTTAAGGATTGACGACGTAAAAAATCACATACACATCTCAAATCAAAATCCTTCCTATCTACATGTAGCTGTTCACGTTTAGCCACAGCACAATGGACGCTGGCCTCGTAATGCTCCGTCCCAACAGTACACCACACACACACACAACAACACACACACACACACACATCACACACACACAAACTCGTATACGTATAAACAAAAACATACACAGCAACAGCAACAACAACACATCTTACAACCACCATACGACCGATCATTTAAAATTCACTAAGTTCACAATGTTTTCAGAGATAGTCACTACCGAGCACTCTACGTATTCACCACACAAACCCACAAACACACAACACCGTTGTTTATTTTCTATAGAGTTTGTTTATTAAATTTAAGGGTAGTTACAGTTTCTGTTTAATTCCTTTTACATCAAAATGATTACCATCGCCGAGCACAATTCTTATCGGTACTACACCAGACTAAGCCTAAAAATACAAATGTTAAATACACACAACTATAATACATACTAATACATACTATTCTCGTCGCAACACAATCAATCACATCAATAAATACTCACAATATATATATATAATAGTATATATATATACTATATATATAATATATATACACAAATATCAAACTTTTCAGTAATCTGCTAGGCGCATGCGTCTGAAATCGAAAACATTGAACCGCATATATATATATATACTACTACATATATATATATATTATATAATATATACATATATAGTATTTATAATATTTACTTATAACAACATATATTATATATATATATATATATATACATATATACACTATATTATTTATATAATTATATAGTTATATATAACTATAATATATTATCATTATTATTTTTCATATTTTAGTCACGAGATCATCAGATTATTTATTATTATTATTATTTAATTAATTATTTATTATTATAATTATTATTAATTAGTTATTTTATTATTTTATTATTATTATTATATTATTAACTTACACTTAATTTATTATTATGTTTGCGGTCCTCTTCAACATGTATTATTACCCACGCGAGATTGATCTTCAAACCATTATTATTTATTATTTTATTACCCACACACGCAACACGCGAGGAAGCCATCTGAATGAGCTATACCACAATTCACACATCTATCCACAAACTATTATGCTCACTAGAGGCTTAGCACACACAAGGATTCAAAAGTGAACAAGTAGTCTCTATGCGCACTCCAAGCGGTAGAACAGAGTCTTCGTACAATCTAGCGACGCCGACAAAAACGCTCAAATCGTAATCCCAAGATATGGAATATTTTTGTAATGCGAGAGGACACGAGCACACACACACACCGCGCGATCGAGTATGGCTTCGAGGTCACCGAGACGGTCACCGATCCACAGCACGATCGCCACATCTATTCGGGATATGGGCTGCGTCTGTCAACGGAGCAGGAGCACGACGCCGAGGCTCGACACACGCGGGTGGATAGAGCCAACAGGGCAGGGCACGACGGGTCCACCCCCAAAGGGGACATCCGGGAAATGCGTCCCGAAGCACAGCAAACACCCAGGAAACACAACTCTAAAATAACGTACGGCCGTATTTTATAGTACTACTTTCCCATCAAGTGTACACCAACATTCTACTACAATCAAACTAAACAACAAACTTCCAAGTGTAACTTATAATACTTCAGTATCACACACCACACACAACACCTACACACACATAATCACTCACGCACCGTAACAAAGAAAGCACACACTCAGACATCAGTGTAAGTAAGTCACAAGCATCCACATAAACACAAGTACAAGATACAGCAGCACATATATAAGTTGCCATGAAAAATCTGATAATAACAACATCACAGCAAGCTCATGTAATGTAAGTAAGTCAAATGTGCGCGCTACGCCGCCCACATGGGTTAGTAAGCTCGTGTGTGTGTGTGTGTGTGTGTGTGGTGTGTGTGTTGTGTGTGTGTGTGTGTGGTGGTGGGCTCACCGACCTATCACTAGCGAGAAAATCACTAGGTTCCAGGGGGCAGCGAACCCACAGGGTAAAACGGCGTACATAAAAAATGTACACCAAAAGATAGCCCGCGCCCACGGGTAGCCCAGAAAACAGCTCACGAAAGACACCAGCTGCGCGTACGATCATACAAGGGGGCGCCGCTGCGCCCCAACGACACAATTGTATGGGATTTTGTCATTGCTACTAATCAATATATTATATATATATCATAATCACATAACATACATCAATATACACACTAACTAACTAATATAACACACTATTATTATATATATCAACTACAACATTATACATACATAAACTATATCTAACCACTAAATATTACATTAATATAATATACACTACATCAACTATAACACAACTAATATACATCACACACAACAACTAACATCTTAACATATATATTTGGAACGCTCGACTGACCAGAATCGCGAACACGCATAGATTCTATACCCACACACCCTATTTATATCCCAGAGATTTATCAAACACTGTATCTTTATCAATCATACAGAACATGAGCATACGCAGAAACCAGACACAGTCTGACCTCTGTATGTTTTGGTTAGATGAGATAGCACTAGGCATAGCGAGAAATAGATATGGAGGGAAGTATTTATTTGTTTGTTGGAAAGATAAAAATGGAAATGAAATAAATACTTGACAAATATAAAGAGGAGATGGTTGTAACACACTACCCAAACCTAATACACATGGACACAAAAAATAACACACTGGAGAAAAGAACGACAACACAAACTACACAAAACAACACACACACATATTCACACAACATATTCTCTAAAGAAAAGTAGACACCACTCACGAGCAAGGTAGCTACATATTTTTTCTAAACGTACACACACGAGACACTAAAATCTTACGAAACAAGAACATAAACAAGAGTATGACATATATCACGAGTATAATATGAGCATTTGAGAGCAAAATATTTTGTTTATTGACTTAAAATAAATATAAATTAGTGTAAATTAATAATTATTGTATTATTATGTTATTTATTTATATAGGAGATTAAACAAAAACAAAACATAATTATACATAATATAAATGTAAGCTCTATATTATAATTAAGCATTAGTACGAAAAGTAGGAAATTAAAATAATTATAGAATACAAATAAACTTAGTCAGTGAGACCTTGGCCGGTTTATTATCGTTACTCTAGTTGCAGGGGAGCAAGAAAATTGGGGTGACATCTCCATCATAACATTGTATCAATAATATATGTTTTCTCCTTATATGTCTTTTATATGAACAAGAACTATTATGTTTCTATTAAAAATTGATAGAGCCACTCTTGTCAAGAGTAAAAGCACATAGAGCACAATATTAATATCATCTTATATTACGGCAACTTTAGATGCTACAACTGGTCAACGCTCGAAATGCCAATTATCATGGGGGATGAGACGAATGGGGCAGCGCTTGAAATTTTGGGCAATAACATAGCATACAATAAGCAACCTATTAATAAATATTACTGTTACATTTAAATAATAATACTAGGGGAAGCTTTCTCCTCCACAGTCACCGTTAGCCCCACGCAGTGTGTTGGCAAAGAGAAAAACCGGAGAAAAGTGAACATAGGATTAGATATTAGGTTAAATTATATATATACCGTGTTTAGTAACAAAAGTTAAAATTATTATTATGAGGAGAATTATACAAATATATTTTTAACCTCTCAAAAACCAAAATTTCTGAGAGATCTGAGCAGTAAGTTAAGACCCATATAGAGAAGTTTAAAATGATAATTTGCAGAACCCAACTTTTTTTCAGGCTCCATCATTTCTTAAATTTTATTTTTTATAAACTTCGTTCCCTACGGATCATTACAGACTTTTTAATAATCTTACATGAAAATCATGTAATCAGCTGGTGTCTATTAATTGATAATCACCATAGATATTAAAAATATGAATATTGTTTGCCTACTTTTCATATAAAATACACTTTAAAAACAAAGTTTTACCACAGAATATAATTAATAAGTACTAAGTAATCAATTCGCAAGTAAATCTTATATGCTGATATTATTCCCAAATAACTATCTATTAAAAAAAATAAATTAAAACACACCCTATAAAAGCATATATTGCTTTCATACAGTACATGTCAATAGACGCCATGGCCATGATACACCCAAAATAACTTCATAAAAAAACATGCGATAAAAGAAAGTTAACCCAAAGGTAGAGAGAAATACCAATCTTTATGGTAATTGATGACAACAATCAACAAATATAAATTATTGATTAGGCGATACCGTTTAACATGATGGGCACGGTACATGAAAAGTGGTTGGGCGATACCGGTATCGGTACAAAAAAGTTTATATTTCAATACTTAATTATTACTATATACTTGGTATATAATACATATGTTAATATATACTAGCGTGAGTACTTTATATATATATATATATATAAATACTTTATATATGAATCAGTTCTTATTAATTATAAGTATATTTAATATACATAATATTAATATATATATATAGATTTATAATATTATATATAAATTTAATATATACTATCATATATATCTATATTATATATATTATTGAAAATTAGTATATATATAATATATATTAATTAAGTATTAGATATATCTATATATAATATAATAGTTTATAATAAATAATATCTATATATAATATTAGTATTAGTAGATATATATATATAGTATCATATATATATATATATATATATATTTATATATTATATATAATTATAGGTCAGTACATTCACCGCAATAAGGCCAGGCATGTTAAACTCAAAAAACTATAAAACAAGGTTTACATATCCAACGATATATATATAATATCAAATTTATTTTAATTCAAGGTGTGCATTAAATTTTTATATCCGGAAATAATAATAAATATAAAAAAATACACTTTTAAAAAAATTAAAAATTGTTAAAAATTGCTTTGAAAATAAAAATTCCTTTTTTTTTGATAAATCAAAAGATGCGGCTTACTCCCTATCGAGACGGAAAGTAACGGAAAGGTTGGCCAAATGTTGAAAATTTTATTTTTTTTTACAACCTAACCGTTACCCCCTTCGGTACACCAAAGAAACGATTGGATTAGAGCGTTTTCCGGGGGGTTTTTCTCGGCCTACCGGGGGACGACGGGGGGTGAAACTTCATTCCCCCCTCTGTCCCTCCGTCCCCTCGAAAACTCAAAAAGGATATAGAAAAAAATAATATTTTCTCCAAAGCGTAAAAAAAGTGGTATTTGGCAAACTTTTGCTCTCGAGACAACTAATGCAGGCTATTCAATGGTCCAATCAAGAGGCGGTGCACTGAAGATTTTATTACTAATATTTAAGGAAGTTATTAATAAAATTAGAAATAAAATATATTTTTTTCTAAAGTTTCTCCGATGAAATTACTTCCTGATATCCATAAAATGTTTAATTATTTTTTCCTGTAGATGTTTATAGTTTATAGTTAATTCTGAACTTTGTCAGGGATGCCTGGGCCATATATATATATATATTATTATTATATATATTAATAACTATATATATATAATATATTATATATAGATATATATATTAAAATAAGACAAATACATATATTTTTTTTTATAATACTATTATTAATATATAAATCATATTTACTATACTATAATATGCACTGATATCTAAATACCAAAGAAAAGGGAAAAGTCTTCGGAAATTTATTTATTACACAACATTATTCAGAATTGTATTGCCTGTTGTGGAATATATAATAATCGAAGTCTTAGGAATTCCCATCCTTGCCGAATTAAAAAACTCTTTATTCCACTCTCAGGTAAGTGAAAATCCCTTGGCCCACGTTTGGTGGGACGGTTGGTTTAGCCCTAAAACTTCCCAGATAAAAAAGATTTACACAACCTAGAGTATTCCTAACACCAAAAGATTTAATTTGCTTTTCTAGTTTTATCATGTTAATTTTTTATTGTTAATTTCTTTAATAATCTTTTTTTATTCCTTATTTATAAGTGTTACGAGGTTCGACCCGACGGAGGGACAAAGGGGGGAACCGGGAAAGTTCCCCCCCCACCCGGTCCTCCCGGGTAGACCCTCCCCCCTCCACGCTTTATTATGAAAGGATCGAAGTAGAGCCCCTGAACTCTTTCCTTCTTTTGCGATTTTAATGTTTGGTGGGGTAATTCCTTTATCGGTTTTAAAAACTCAAAAAAAACTGTATTGTGCAAACCTTAAAAGAGCCGACTATTTTGCCCTTTTGTAATATAGAGCCCGTTTACGTGGCTGATGTTGACCGAAAAAATCGTGATTACATCGTAAGCTCAATCCGAAAGGTAGAAAAACTTGTTTTCCTCAGATCCGATATATAATAATCGGGGTTTAATCTTGCACTTTTAAAAAGGATAAGTTTCCCTATATATCATACATATTATATATAGGTGAAGAATTATATAACGTTACTCATCTTCTAATTCCTACTATAGTATAATTTTATAAATTGATTGTATAAATATAATATATATAATATATATATATTATATTATATATATCCAATTGTGAGGGACCGAAATTATTTTTAAAATTACTTTTTTGCAGTCATTCAAAAACAAAATATTATACAATTTTTTTCCATTATCCAGTAATACGACATAATTATTAAAATCATACGCCCGCGTGCTTTTGAGGATCAAATAACAAATTTTCCAACTTAAATAATTTGAACGCCCCAAGTGCCACCGAAATCCTTAAAGTTGTGTACTTGATTCAGCAAAAGTCCCGTCTGATTGGCAAGTAAGAAGAAATATATGCCCGTCAGCGACTTGAGTATACTGCCAAGTGAACCAAATAAATAATTTATTTTTATAGATTAAAGAGTTGGAATGATAGTTAACAGAGTACTGTTTTTTTGGCGAAATGGGAGATTTTTAAACCCTAAAAAAAGTTTTGAAGATAAGGTGGGTTAAAAAAAATGAAGTTGGAATTGTTTAATATTTAAATTAATTTTCCCAACATGGCTCCGATTAAGAACATTCCCACCAATTCTTGTAGTTGTGACAAAGCCCTCCTATTTTCCGTTAAATTGCTCCTCATTTGTGTTTTATAAATTTGTGTAGTTTTCGGTACTTTTTTCCATTGGCAAGAACATTTGAGCAATTAATTATTGGTTAGAACATTACACAAAAAGATACATAACTACAAAACCAAGACTTGGAAAAATATGGAACCTACAATCGGTGTAGCAGCTGAAAAGTATATATAAAAACGAAAATGTAATTTTGCCTCAATATTAATTTAGAGAGAACCATTATTGGAAGCTTGAAAGTTTTTTTTTTTGTAATCTTAATGCTTCGTTTGTGGAAGAAATGTCATCCGATTTTATCGTATTAAAAAAAAAAAAAAAAAAGAAACAATTGCCTTTAGAGATGTTTTAGCTTTTATGGAAAAGTGGCCATTTGTTATAAAATTTTTAAGCGGCAAAGTATATAAAAGGCCTATTTTTAAGCTTCAAAGAAAATTTCCCAATAATCCTTAATAATAATAATAATATAAAAAGTTTTTTGATTTTATTATTATAGTTTCTAAAAAATAGTTATTCTTTGTATACATTAATTTTTCTAAAAAATAATCTTTGAAAATTAAGATAAGTAAATTAAGTGTTGCCCATAAATAACTAGTTAGAAAATCGATTTTAAAAGCCAAGAACTTTTCATTATTTAAAAAAATCAAGGCTGATGTTGGATTCCTAAATAATAAATATAATATAACTAATAATAATAATATAATAATAATAAATAATTAAATAATAATATAAATATAATATCATTTTATGCGCGTTCTTTGTTTTTTGTGATGGTTTTTGTAATCATATTAAGGCTGTCCCAACTCGTTTTTCCGAATTATTATTTATAGAATATATATATATATATATATATACTATATATTTATGATATATATATATATATAGAATATAATAATAATATATTATAATTATTATATTATATATATTATATCTATATAGATGGGGCGTCGACCGAAAGCCCTATATTAAGCTCTAGCAGAGGGCAGTTTAAATTTTATATAAAGCTTATATATACTTAAATAGTATATATATATATATTAATATATATATATATATTAGAAAAATATATATAGTAATAGTATATATTTTATAAATATATATATATATATATATTATTAATATTAATATATATATATATATATATATATATAATATATATATATATAATATATATTATTATATATTGTATGATATTTGGTTTAACTACAACTCCAATATCTCAAAAACTTACAAATAGCTTTACAGGGAAAAGGAATACTAATTTGGAATCCTGGAAAATTTTATTGCGGAAACTGTAAAAAAAAAAAAAACTCAAAAACTACAATAGCTACAGCGAAAATGAAAACATTTTTGGAATCCTTGTAACATTTTAGTTAGGAAAATGTAAAATAAAATAAAATAAATATTGGTTATTTTTTTTTTTTAGGAGCAGGGGACATAGTATATATATATATTATTTGTAAAGGTATTACGACGGCAATGTAGGGGGCTCGAGCCGACGGGGAACTCAGGGGGGGACGTTTTCCATACCCCGTAGGGGAGGGGCGGAGGAACCCCCGCGACACCCAAATACCAAATATAACAAAATGTTTCCTGAAATAATTATTTACGGCCCATTAATACATTTACCTTAATTTGTACATTTAATCCACAATGTTTATTCAGAATATTTCTATGGGTGAAATATTCATTTAACTCTAGCCATTTTATATATATATATATATATATATATATATATATATATATATATATATATATATATATATATATATACTATACTATATATATATATATATATATATATGAAAAAGTAATCACTATTACACAGTTCCCTACTAAGCTTGAGCCCCACCTCGTTTTAATTTTTCGCTGTTTAGGTGAAAATCGAGCTGGTGTTGCCTTTTACAATTATTAAATAACGTACAAAATTATAAATGTTTACAATACAAAGTCCAAGAATATTAACCTTTACAATACAAGTTTCATTCCTTACAAAAGTA
Source organism: Trachelipus rathkii (assembly GCA_015478945.1). Lineage (NCBI taxonomy): Eukaryota > Metazoa > Arthropoda > Malacostraca > Isopoda > Trachelipodidae > Trachelipus > Trachelipus rathkii. Next base: position 56,615 of record JABUQX010034717.1, on the reverse strand, counting down.
ATTCTCCTTTGTAAGTTTTTATTCTAATCCTAATACACAAGATACATTTACATGAGATATATGAAATACATGAGATATATTTATAAATCAATCAATATTATAATATACAATAATGAAATCCTATATATGGCAATACATGTGAATATAGCAAAAATAAAACTTTAGAAGTTCCTAAGTATCACAATCTCTGCACAATAACAAAACAAAATAAATTTTATGTAATACATTTCCTACACACTTATGAACTACAATACAAATTTGACATACATATCATTAATAGTTTCCGAACATACGAGCACTCGAAAGTGAAGAATTTCTTCGTGTAGTAGCTATTTCTTCTGTAATCAGTTTATGCCACATCTGTTCCAGGTGTTCATTTCTAATTTCTTTGTTATTGGAACATTGTAATTCTTGCATGGTCCAACGTATACCAGCACTGACAATTTCAATAGATCTTTCATCAATGTTAGGAGGATTTGCTATATTATTTGCTATGTGATAACCATAAGTACATGAGTGTGCTCCCGAGCATCTAGATGACATGGGGTTAGATCTATTGGGGTCATTCATAAAATATTGGGAATTACCAGCAGGGCGAAAAATATCCACTGCGAGATTATAAGAAGTTTGAGGAGAAGGAGTACTATCAATGTCAGAAGTAGACAAATGAGTTCCCGGTTCAGTTGATGGGACATTTGATGTCGATACAGCTTCGTTGATTTGAACAACAGTTCTCTGTAAAATACGGTCAGTTGGGTCCAAATTACAATTTTGCATTAATGGTCGAGGAGGTTTTCTTTGCCTAAATGCAAGCAGGAATATTATATTGCCCTTCAGGGGTTTTCAATTGGAGTCCCACATAAAGATCCATTAACGTTTGTAGAAACCATTTATTGGGATGAAGACCATCTGGCAGTAAAGGGGATTTCAAGATTGATGTGATCTTTTCAAAGTATTTCTAGTGAGGAGTGAGTGGACTCTCAGGATTATTTCTATCTGATCCGTGGTAAAAATATAAGAACATCATTTCCAATTAGTAAACGTTTGTTTGTCCATGAGTATCTGGGGTCGGAAAAAGATTCAAATCGCTCTGTACAAAGGATAGCGTGGTTGCGCATTGCTTCTGGAGATAAGATTGGGTCTTTGGCAAGATATCCGGAGTATTCTATTCCCCAATCCCGTTCCAAGCGTTTTAAGTTGAAGGAGGATAGATCCTGGACTGGAGGTATTAAATATACCTTCACATCTTTGTTTATCTTCTTAGCCAGGGTCATCTCTTCCATCAGTTTCGAGATATTATTAATGGTGAAGTCATGGACTGTTTCAACCACGAACGTAGTTTTTCGATTATCATTCGTTTAAAAATTGAATTTTTTAATTTTGAAAATTTTAAATAATTATAGAGGGTACATAAACGTCAAGATAAGAGTGACCGGTACAGTAATGGATTTGTTTACATCTAAATAAAAATCAGCGTAAGCGATATAAGGTATGCCTAATGTTAGCAAATTAAAAAACGAGATACTTTCTAGCAAGCTTAATTATGGTATCGATAAACATGGTAGCCTACGAATATTTTTTAATTCGTTTTGAAAAAAGAATTTATATATAGTTTTGAAAAAGTAATTGTAGAGGGCATATAACGTCAAGATAAAAGGGACAGCTACAATAATGGGTTTGTAGAAATCTAAATAAAAATAAGCAGCCTAAACTATATAAAACCTACCTAATATTAGCAAACTAAAAAAACAAGATACTTTCTAACAAGCTTAATTATTGTGTTGATGAACATGGTAGGTTACGAGTATTTTTTAATTCGTTTAAAAATAGAATTTATAAATAAATTTGAAAACTTAAAATAAATAATTATAGAGGGCACATAAACGTCAAGATAAGAGTGACAGCTACAATAATAGGTTTGTTTATATCTAAATAAAATTATGCAGCCTAACCGATGAAAAGCTTACCTAATATTAGCAAATTAAAAATACGAAGATACTTTCTAACATTCTTCATTATGGTGTTAATAATCATGGTAGCCTGCGAGTATTTTTTAATTCGTTTTAAAATAGAATACAAATAATTTTGAAAAATAAAATAATTATACAAGGCACATTAACGTCAAGATATGTGTGACAGCTACAATAATTGGTTCGTTTATATCTAAATTAAAAAAAAAGGAGACTAAACGAATAAAGCATAAATAATATTAGCTAAATAAAAAATAAAGTTTCTAACAGCCTTATTTATGGTGTTGATAAACATAGTATGCTACGAGTATTTTCTTTTAATTCCTTTAAAAATAAAATTTATAAATTATTTTAAAAATTTAAGAAAAATATAAGAGGGCACGTAAATATCAGCATAAGAGTGACAGCTACAATAATGGGTTTGTTTATATCTAAATAAAAATAAGCAGCCTAAAGGATATAAAGCCTACCTAACAATAGCAAAATTAAAAAAACAAGATACTTTCTAACAGACTTAATTATAGCGTCGATAAACATGGTAGCCTAGGAGTATTTTTTAATTCTTTAAAAATGGAATTTATAAATAATTTTGAAAACTTAAAAAAAAATAATTATAGAGGGTACATAAACGTCAAGATATGAGTGGCAGTTACAATAATGGGTTTCTTATATCTAAGTAAAAATAACCAGCCTTAACCATTTAAAGTCTACCTAATATTAGCAAACTAAAAAAACAAGATACTTTCTATGACGCTTAAACATAGTAGCCTAAAAGTATTTTTTAATTCGTTTAAAAATTATATGCGAGAGGACATAAACGTCAAGATAAGAGTGACAGCTTCAATAATCTGTTTGTTTATATATAAATAAAAATAAGCAACCTAAACGATATAAAGCCTACCTAGTATTAGCAAGTTAAAAAAACGAGATACTTTCTAACAAGCTTAATTATGGTGTTGATAAACATGGTATCTACGAGTAATTTTTAATTTATGTTGTTGATAAACATGGTAGGCTACGAGTATTTTTTTATTCGTTTAGAAATAGAACTTATAAATAATTTTGAAAATTTAAGAAATAATTATAGAGGGCACATAAATATCAAAATAAGAGTGATAGCTAAAATAATAGGTTTGTTTATATCTAAATAAAAATAAGCAACCTAAACGAAAAAAAGCACAAATAATATTAGCAAATTAAAAAAAACAATATACTTTCTTACAGGCTTTATTATGGTATCGTTAAACATGGTAGCCTAGGACTATTTTTAATCGTGTAAAATAGAATTTATAAATAATTTTGAAAACTTAAAATAAAGGACAAAGTTACTTAACGCCCACACGGAACGGGAGGTCGGATCAAAATTTTTTTTTTCACAGATAGCATCTATGATACATAAATAAATATTCTAGGGGCAAAAAGAATTTTTTTTACCTATGTTCTAGGGGCGAAATTAGGTTAGGTCAGGGAAAAAAAAAATTCATTTCGCCCCTGAAACATCTATTTATCATAGAGGCTACCTGTGAAAAAAATATGTAACTTTTACCAAAAAATAATTATAGAGGGTACATAAGCGTCAAGATAAGAGTGGCAGCTACAATAATATGTTGGTTTGTATCTAAATAATATGCAGCCTGCATGATATAAAGGCTATCTAATATTAGCAAATTAAAAAAACGAGATACTTTCTAACAAGCTTGATTATGGGGTTGATAAACATGTTAACCTACGAGTATTTTTTAATTTGTTTAAAAATAGAATTTATGAAGAATTTTGAAAATTTAAAAATAAAAATAATTAAAGAGGGCAAATAAACGTCAAGATAAGAGTGACAAATGCAATAATTGGTTTGTTTATATCTAAATACAAATATGCAGCCTTCACGATTTAAAGCCTAAGTAATATTAGCAATTAAAAAAAGCAAGATACTTTCTAACAGCCTTATTTATAATGTTGATAAATATGGTAGTCTTTGAGTATTTTTTTTTATTCTTTTTAAAACAATATATAAAATTTTGAAATTTAAAAAAAAAAAATATAGAGAGCACATAAATATCAACATGAGAATTACAGCAACAATAATTGGTTTGTTTATATCTAATTATTTATGGTGTTGATAAACATGGTAGCCTACGAATATTTTTTAAAATTCGTTTAAAATAGAATTTATAAATAATTTTGAAAATTTAAAATAATTATAGAGGGTACATAATCGTCAAGATAAGATTGACAGGTACAATAATGAATTATTTACATCTAAATAAAAAACGGCCTAAACGATATAAAGCCTGCCTAATATTAGCAAATTAAAAATCGAGGTACTCTCTAACAAGCTTAATTATGGTATTGATAAACATGGTAGCCTACGAGTGTTTTTTAGTTCGTTTAAAAATAGAATTTATAAATTTGAAAATTTAAAAAAAATAATTATAGAAGGCACATAAACGTCAAGATAAGAGCGACAGATACAATGATGTGTTTGTTTATATCTAAATAAAAATAAGCAGCCTAAATAATATAAAGCCTACCTTGTATTAGTCAATTAAAAAAACTAATATACTTTTTAAGGCTTAAATATGGTGTTGGTAAACATAGTTGTCTACGAGTATTTTATAATTCGTTTAAAAAAAGAATTTACAAATTTTGAAAATTTAAAAAAATTATGAGGGCAAATAAACGTTAAGATGAGTGGCAGCTAGAATAATGGGTTTGTTTATGTCTAAATAAAAATAATCATCCTAAACGATATAAATCCTACCTAATATGAGCAAATTAAAAAAATAAGATACTTGCTAACAGGTTTAGTTATCTTGTTTATATACCTGACAGCTTACGAGTATTTATTAATTTCTTTTAAAAATCGAATTTATAAATAATTTTGAAAATTTAAAAAAAATAATTATGCTATGCTAGGGGACATAAACTCAAGATACGAGTGACAGCTACAATTATGAGTTTGTTTATATCTAAATAAAAATATGCAGCCTAAACGATAAAAACCTTCCTAATATTAGCAAATTAAAATACGAAGATACTTTCTAACAGGCTTCATTATGGTGTTGATAAACATGGTAGCCTGCGAGTATTTTTTAATTCGTTTAAAATTAGAATATAGCTAAATAATTTTGAAAATAATTATAGAAGGCACATTAATGTCAAGATGAGTGACAGCTACAATAATGGGTTTGTTTATATCTAAATAAAAAAATGCAGACTAAGAATGAAATCTAAATAATATTAGCAAATTAAAAAAACAAGATACTTTTTAACTTTTTTAACTGCCTTATTTATGGTGTTGATAAACAAGGTAGGCTACAAGTAATTTTTTTTCGTTTTAAAATAGAATTTTTAAAAAAAATTGAAAATTTAAAAAAAATAATTATAGAGGCACGTAAATATCAACATGAGAGTGAGTTACAATAATTGGTTTCTTTCTATTTAAAAAAAAATAAGCAACCTGAACTATATAAAGCCTACCTAATATTAGCAAATTAAAAAAAAACGAGATACTTTCTAACAGGCCTAATTATGGTGTTGATAAACATGGTAGCCTACGAGTATTTTTTAATTCGTTTAAAAATAAATTGATAAATAATTTTGAAAATAATAATAAAAAAAAATTATAGAGGGCAAATAGACGTCAAGATAAAAGTGACAGCTACAAAAATGGGTTTGATTTTATCTATTTACAAATATGCATCCTGAACGATATAAAGCCTACCTAATATTAGGAAATTAAAAAAACAACATTCTTTCTAACAGGCTTAATTATGGTGCTGATAAACATTGTTGCCTACGAGTACTTTTTAAAATTCGTTTAAAAATAGAATTTTTAAATAATTTTGAAAATTTAAAATAATTATAGAGGGCACATAAACAAAAAGATGTAATGCAAAAACCTAACGAGGTTAGAACACACGCCCATACATTAACAGATATAGTGCAAGACCGACTTTATATATCTGGTTAAAACTGGTATTGATATGTAGCCTATGTAACTAGCTACCCACTCGTATACGCTACGGAGGAGCTTCATTACTTAGTCGTTCATGGGATATTCAGTAAACTTACTTTATAATAATTATATACTCTGTCCCAAAAGTAAGTTTCCTGAATATCCCATGAACGACTGAGTAATGTAGCTCCTCCGTGACGTGTTGAGTGAATTAGCAGTTACCTGAGCAACATACCATATTTTGGTTATGCAACCCCCCTACCCCTCGCATGACCCTCCCTTATAATATGAATTAGAAATATAACATAGGATACTGAAATTATATTTATTTTCATACTATATTGTAATTGGTTATGCAATTCCCCATACAATATGAATAAGAAATATGACATAGGATACTAATGTTATAATTTTTCATACTTTAATATTATAATATATTATAAAAATACAAATGCTGGCATTTTATATTTAATATTATGTTAATACTGTGATATTAATTTAATATTGTTTACTAAAATCAAGTACTAGCATTTTACATTTATTGTTACAATGGTGTTCTATAACTATTTCCATTGGTATTTAGACTGAAAAGATGTATAGTTTTTCTAGATTCTGCAACATTCAATATATATGCATGAGGGTTTTCATAACCAATCCTGTCTTCTGAGGCCTTAGTGAGCAAGCTAATTGCTCGTTCAAACCCTTGGGTGTGACAAGGAATGGAAGGAAGATCAAGTGGGTTGGTTTGTTTTAGCCCTAAGTAGTTCATCATTTGAAGGTCTTGTAGGAGTGGTGGGGAGGTTATAATCTCCTTGTCCCAGTCAATCTTGTCGGTATAGTTAGTAGCCTTGATATTAGTATTAGTTGGAAGTTCAAAGCTTCTCATTGTTCCCCCTTTTCTTGCATTTATAATACGATGGTATGCAGTTTTCCTAATCTCTACCCTTGGATCCTTGATCATGGCAAGCAAGATATTTTCAGGATGAGCAAAGCATGCATTGATGCTGAGAACATTCTCCATAATTTCACAATGTTCTTTACTTTGTTTTCTGAAGAGATATTAGGTAATAAAAATTCATAGCCCCTTCTGTAGCTTTCGGATGCGATTTAATCCAAAACCAACCAGGAGCGTATACTTCTAATATGATCTTAACTAAGTCCTGGAGATTTTTGTCTGAATTTGGTGTAAAAACATATCTTAAAATTATATTTGCTCTTGTGAGCCATCTTGGATGATGTAAAGCAACAGGAGATTTTAAAGCTAACTTATGATATTTTGCCGGATTTAATTCCAGTGCATATTTCATAGACATATGCTTGGTCACCACTAAGGTCTCAAGCTATTTCTTCAGGAACTTCAAGTTCACAATGCACATGAACAAAATCATTTATTTCGAATTGCCTTAAATCCATTTGTACTTTGTTTCCAATCCAGCCTTTGAAACTCTTTGGGGCCAGTCATTTTACCATCAATCATTTGAAAAATCTGCCTAAAAGGTAATTCATTGGCATGAAGAAGACATATTAGCCATTGGAGAGGCCTCTCAATGTATATTTCAATTAATTTTATTACACCACCAACATGGCCAGTATTTACAGGAGCACCATCGCATAACATTGCTTTAAGTGACAGAACTATCAGAATCAACTAGAAATGTTATTAATTCATCTGCTATGCATCGAGCACTTTCGTTGTCAGGAGTGATGTAATCTACGTATACATTACCTGGCATTACAAGTTTCAGAAATGTATCCTGAAGCTTTACAAAATGGTGTTGGAGTCATCCTAATCTGTTCTCCGGGAAAAGGAGTTGTTACACCAAAAATTTGTTTTCCATAAGTTAATATTCTTAATTCATTAGACATATCCATGGAACATTTATATCTATTTATAAAGTCGTATAAATTAATAGGAAACACCCAATTTAAGAGTATCTTTTCTTTTTATCTATTTCATCGTCTAAACACTTAGTCACTATCAATATACCTTCATTAACATTTCCAGTGGCAATACGTGTCAATGTACTAGTATTGGTCAATCTCGTAGACAAATTATCGGCAATACCGACACTCGAACATCGATAAACCTCAGAACTCCAAGTTGCGTAAAATGGGTTAGCACTCCATAATTTGTTTATAAAAAAAAATTAAGAGTCCTCAGTAGAATAAATCAACCTTTACCTAATTTCTGGGTTGGTTACATTTTCACCTAAATATTTTGTCGCAGCATCTCTTAACCATCTTTTTGGAGGAGACATGTGGATGATATTTAAGGAATGTGGATTTTCAAGTAAAGATTGGATGTCAGTTACTTCTGGTATTTTGATATTAAAATATTTATTATATTCATTATTTTTATATGAACATTGATAACATTCCTTCCAATATTTTAGTAGAGATAAATGATAAGAAATAGGGTCTTCAAACACTCATGATGAAATGAGACATCGGTGGCCATTGACTAATTCCTCCTAAACAATGATTATGAAGCATCATGTTAGCAATTCTAAATATGTTTATTTTGTATTCCAAATATCATGTCTTAAATAAACTTCAGTATGATTTAATATACCCAATATCAATGATGGTATTGGTGATATGCTTGCTCTGGCACATGCCTCTGTTCCAGTCATTGCGGAACACAGATCGTCATCAACACTGGCGAAGGAGTCATTACCATCAGGAAAGATCTTCTTATCTTTGTGCGACTGTTTTCAACCTCAGAGCCCTTATAAAAGTGTTGTTTGCCGTAAAAAAATAAAACTGATGACATGTATGTTTCCTCCGGCTTGAGAGGTAAATCCAACATAGCAAGACATTGCTCTAAACTAATAAGACATTTATCAACATATTGTTTGTTTTGAACACTTGAAGGAACTTCTAAGCATATAACCTGGTTATCACCTTGACCAAGTATTGTAATAGTACAATTATAATTGAAGGCATGAGCAAGAATTGCCTTTATTGTTAAGATGGTCCAGCCCTTTTGTCTCATGCCTTAGATTTGATATCCACCATTACCGTTAGAAGGCTCATCATCTGACAATATATTATCATATAATCGTTCTTGATATGTAACCAAACTTTGTACATAAATCTTGGGAGAATTTTGAAATAGATATTTTTTTCCCAAAATATTCATCGAAAACAGCGAATGGTATTTCTGTATTTTCATAACGGAATCTGTTGTTTCATTTTGAGAAGTCTAAATTAATAAAGACAATATGTTTACCAACCTTGTCATAATTGTAGTGATGAAAACTTTAATAATCTATTATTAATCTCACCACCAGTTAGAGACATTGTTTGGTAAATCACATCAGAAAGTATAGTATCTGCTAAGTTCTTTTCTGTAACGGTTTGTAAGCAACGAATCATGAATGTTTGTTTACAGAACATTCTCCCGAACATTTTTTCTTCAAACTCCTTTGGAACAAGAACGAAGTGGCAATGTTCAGTTGGCAGTGTTCAATTATTATCAAAATAATTGATGACTTGTTCAATATACTTTTCTGGGGCTTTTACATAGTCCAATAAAACACGTGTGTTATTATATGATTGATGATGTGGCCTTTCATTATTTTTATAGAATGAGCATTTATCAAAACATTGTGTCCATGATGTTCGACATGGGGCCATTGCTTTATCCGATATCATGTCGTATAATGGCATATAAAATCTTGAAAATTGGATTTTACTTAATTTTCCAACAAATGATACCAATGTATTAAAAGTATGGTAAAAAATAACTTAACCTCTTATTCAAACAGTTCTACATCATTGGAACTTCCATATTCTTAAAAATGACATTGATTTTAAATCGATATTTAATTCAAACCCAGGATAGCTGTGTCTTTTAATCAATAAACTGCCTTCTTTAACTTCCATATTTTGTTTGTCCTTGTTTCATTTTGTCGTTAACTGTAATTTATTCAGTATTTGAATTAATCCAGAATAAAAAATAATGGAAGAAAATAAATGACTCAAGCTTGCATTTTTAAATTCATTCAAATTTAATATTGTTGCTCGTTGATTTAGTTACTTCCATATTTTGTCCATATTTTGTAAGGTAATCGTGGTGTTTTGAATCCTTTGCCGATACTTCTTTCTGGAAATTAAAACCTCATCATCAGAAATATCGCTACACCTTCCAGACGCCTTGTTGAAGGTAAACCAAAAACAGCTTATGTAGAAAAACCTTTCAGGTACCGTTCTTTGACGCTAAACGAAAGAAGCCATAAAAGTCGAAGCCATTTCCAGCCAGAGACCGTCTACAAGGAGCTTTGACTCAAAGATACTAAAATCTTTTTTAACTAGAATTTGCTTGATTAATCAGCGTCTCCTGTCGGCAATAACTAAAAGGATTTATTTGCGCTACCCGATCTCTTTTATTATTTTATTAATTAACATTATTTTAGTAAGATATCAAAATATATTTGTATTATTTATTTAACAAATAATGTATAATTTTAATAATTTTATAGCATTAATTTTAATATTCTACTTATAATTTCGTCAATATATATATATATATATATATATATATATAAATTATATATATATATATATATATATATATATATATATATATATATATATATATAATATATATATATATACAATTCTAAATGAAGAGGCGTAAATTTATGATCTTGAAAAAGAAAAAAAATTTAATTTTACGGGTTTTATTTAGATTATAACCTAACCTAACTTAACCTAAAATAACCACCTCACCTAACCTAACCTAACCTAACTACCTCATCTAATCTTACCTAATCTAACCTAACTTAACCTACCCTAACCTAATTTAACTTAACCTAACTTAACCTAACCTAACCTAACCTATCCTAACCTAAACTGTAAATAAATAAATTAAATATATAAATAAATAAAAACAGTTAAAACTAAAAAATTTATTTGAAAAACGCCTCCTATTTATATATATATATATATATATATATATATATATATATATATATATATATATATATATATATATATATATATATATATATATATATATATTGAAAGAAATATTCTGCTGTCCCAACAAGCTGAAGTTTTTTCTCATAAAATACCATTGGTCTTTTCTGGGACATTAAACCTTGTAACACTGTTAGAATTAGTCAACTAAAATTAATAAAGATTTGCTGGTAGTGACAGGAAATAAATTAAAGATCAATAAAGGTTTTGTTTATTATTATATTATTTCAAAACTTTAAAAATTTCAAAAAAAACAGTAGCGTTAATTTAAGATCAGTTGCTCTTCGAAGATCTGCGGCGTTACTACAGTCGGAATACCATATTAGCTAGGCTAATAAATCAAATCACATCTAAGCTGAAAAATCCGTTAAGCTAGACTTAACAGACAGAAATTGAGCTAGACTCAATTGTTGTGGTTGGTTAGGCCTTCCAAATTCGTGTTAGCTAGACTAACACAGGTATATCTGGCTAGACCAGATCTATCAGCTGGACTGACAGAACCTCAGATGAGTTAGGCTCAAAGTTGCGGTTGGCTAGGCCTTCCAAATTCGTATTAGCTAAACTAATACAAGTATATCTGGCTCGTAATAATTTTTTAATAGAATTTGCGTGTATAATCAGCTAGACTGATTACAAGCTTATAGCTAGGCCACAATACTCTTCAAACCAAATATATCTAAGGCTAGACTATTCTTTAGTTTCTCTGCTAGACCAAGAAAGAGGAAGATGGACATTTAGTTGCTTGAATATTGGCTGGTAACCAACCTATATATATATAACTGCCTTTCTTGTAATCAATAATTGTCTTATAAATATCATACAAAATATTTTATTAACGGTACAATTATTAAATGAATAGAAGCTTGCTAATTAAATTAAAATTAACTACATTTGTCCTAAAATTAGGGGTAACTAAATATAAAAGCATACATTTATATATATAAATATATTTATATTCGTAAATAGGGCTAAGTAACATTTTTTAATTATTTAATAAATTAATAATATATATAATTTGCAGATATAAAACATTTAAAGTGTTCTTTTCCATGTAATTATTCTGAAATACGGCAAAACGTTTATTTTATTCATTGAAATTCTGACATGTTCCAGTAATATTTCCAAGATTCAGTAAGCAATTCGAAACTCTGCAATACTTAAACAAATAATAATTATTAGAACTTAAATATGATAAATATATACATAATTACTTTAGTCATTTATTAATAAATGTTTATTAATTATTAAATTATAGTTTATTTCATTAAAATATAATCTAAAAAAAAAAAAAAAGCGATTTAAGTAAATGATCAAAAACCTACAAATACGAAATTTAACGAAAGGGGAGAAATCAAGGTAATTTATAAATATAATTAAATATACATAAAAATAAATATATAAAATAACATAATAATGATAAATAATAAATAACTGATATAAAATATATTTTCAAATAGGAAAAAATATAACTAAGAGGGGTAACTAAAGAACAAAAAGTTTGGACCTTTTTTAAAAAAAGAAAACGAAAAATTGAATGAAAAATATTAGTAACGAAGGAAATGTTTAAAATCATACAATATATATATATATATATATATATATATATATATATATATATATATATATATATATATATATATATATATATATATATATATATATATATATATATGGGCTACAGCCCTATCATTGCCCCGGATTTTTGATAAAATTAAAATTTTCTCACAATTTCAAATAAAAGTAATGAAAATAGAGTAAAAAAAAAATCGGTACTCTGGATGACCTATTTTGAAGTATAGAAAGGGAGTCATCGCGCTGAACTCCTTAGACCAAAATCATTGCCTCGTATAGGTTTTTTTCGTACTATGAAATGTTTTCTTCATAGTTTGCCGAAGGCCAGTAAACTTTGTTTTAAATTTGTTAAGGGCACAATTATTCTGTTCGATTCCCAGCACACACAACTATACATCAGCTTAACCAATCTGCTATCATCCGTCCTTTCCAGATGACCAAACTATCTTGATGTACTTTATTCTCTCATTTGCGCCTTTATTCACTCCATACAACTCTCTAATGCAGAGGTCCCCAAACTTTTTTTTGTCTCGTATACCACTTGCCAAGTTTTTCGGTTTTGGGTAGACCCCCTGCTTACCTGATAATGATTTTTTGCTAAAACATATATATATATATATATATATATATATATATATATAATATATATATATATATATATATATATATATATATATATATATATATACTATATATATATGTACTCTATATATATATATCAAAGTTATAACCCGACTAATGCGAAATATCCCTCTGTCCCCTCACTTGCTTCGCGTTTCACGATTTCCTAATTATAAATAAAACCCTGCTTATGGGAACATCAAAAAACTCAAGCCATCCCAACATAAAAAAAACTCGAGTCAGGATCGCGCAATTTATCTATCTTTGCTAACTACGAGTAGAAAACTAAAATTTTATATATAAAAAAAAAAATAATGTACTTACTTTTCTCCGGCGCTCCCAAACAAAATGACATTGATTCATTTTAACTTTGATTCACTTTAATTTGTATATGCCTAACTACCAGTTTATATTTTGGAAAATATTTAATTAACACTTTCCTTTTCAAGATTCAGGAAACAAATGAACGTATTTGTCTGCTTTTCAAATCTGTAATTAACACAAGTATGAAATATTGTCTACTGCGCTGTCTTCGCAGAAGCTCTTGAGACAGAATAGACTTGAGAATTTCTACTGCGCGTAATGTGTGTGACATGATGATCATGTACATGTATGTGCAAGTTCAAAGCGAATGGCTACAACTTACAGAATTTTATGAAATATACTAATTTAGCTTAATTTATATATAATGCTTAAATGAAATCCACTATCGTTGACCCCCATTTATATCTCAGGAACCCCCAGATTTTTTCGTAGCTTTCATAGACCCTTTGCAGTTTGTTGTAGACCCATGGGGGTCGATATAGACCACTTTGGGTATCACTGCGTAATGCATTCATTCCTCATTTTGTCAATTCTTCTCACACCTAACACGCCCATAAGATTGTCCATCTGAACAAACTGAACCTTAGATATACTGTATAGCAGAGGTGGCCAACCCGTGGTGCATGCGCCAAACGTGGCGCATTGGATGGTAAGTGGCGCATTGCTACGGGCTACTTTTTGGGAGATATTATATTTTAACTGGGCTACATCAGCCTATTACAAATTTATTTAATGAAAACTAAAACTTCATTTTATTTCCAGAAATTTGTTAAATCTGGCAAGATATAAAGAAATATGTAACAAAAAGCGTAATGTTTATGATTTTTTTTGTAGTGTCGACTCTCATATTCAATATATTTCCCCGCCAAAACTCATGTTTGAAACATGATTTTAAATTTTCGTGTAATAAAACATCATCAATGATCATCAGTTGAAATTTTGTGTTCATCAGTGATAGTGAGGCAGTGTTCTCTCATATTTCTTAAATTATTTGCTCTTAATTTTTTCATAAGTAAGCATATTAGAAATTAGAGCTGTATTTTTCAAATTAAAGAATTCTAAAAATATAATTAATAGAGAATTCATATATTCTGTGATTTCTTTATATATTCTAACCCTCAAAAATATCTTTGGCCGTAATAGATCTCAAGGGTTATTTGTTTACTGGAGTATAAAATAACTCCTCTAACTAATTATATACTTCTATAGGGAAGGTTTACTCACCAGTAGCTACTTTGCAGTATTTACTTCACTCAGAAAAGCAGTGTACCGTAAATGACGTCTCACTGACATCTACCACCTTCAATGCACCAATTATTATCCTGTCTCTATCCACGCAAGCAGCTAAAGCAATTTGAAGTGCTGCAGTTTATTTTGAAGTATGTGGCCTTTCTAGCTTCCTTTCTGTTCTTGAACTCGTATACATCAACATGAAAAAAAATCAATACAAAGATTAATAATCAATAAGTGTTTCTCTCATCTGAAGCAAGAACCACAAGGACGGTTATTCTTACCTTAGGATAGGATCAATTATTAAGAAATTCTCGTACCAATGTAGAACTTACAACCGATGAGAAAGCAAGCAGGATCAATTTATCCCACGTACCTCCAAGGCAACCGATTAGACAAAGAAAAAAAAATAAAGTAATTTTTATTTCTCTTTTAACCTTTTTACATAAAAGAAACTTTACATCACATAGAAATAGTCAAACAAAATAAAAAAAAAATGCATAAACAAATATATGTATTTATATATATGTCAAATTAACTTCAGAACAATGATCCCCCCCAAAAAAATATACCTATTGGTAGTATATTTTCTTTTCTAAGTTGTGTAGTTGTGGTGTAGTTCCTCAATATTGGTTGACCAGATATTTCGTCTAACAATATCAGTCCTAATACCCTAATTGAATCATGCTTGATGCACTTTAAATAAGTTATCAAGCTAAGCTAATATATTATCGTGTATGGTTGCGGTTTCCACTATTTGCATTTAAGCAACATATACATTTAAACTAAGGGTCATAATATAAATGGTCAATTGGGAAGAAAGACCAACAGACTAACCCAATTCAATTATTCTGTTTCCTTTTAAGGAAAAGTTGAGGTATATTCCAATAAATGGAAAGAAATAGATCATCACGGGGGACAGTATTCAGCAAGAGAAGTCCCCAACCAGGTACCTGTTAATATTTATTGAAGTTTTCTATTCTCATGTTTATATTTATTTATTCAGTCAAAAGAATAATAAAAATAAACAAAAATTAAAGCAAAGCAAATTAATAGATATCTTGTACCTCAGTTTTGAAGGTACATGAAATTGTAAGGAAATAGAGTCTTTATTGGTAAAGGTAGAAATCCGTACTCTCTTTCTTAGCATAGGTAGGCATTTAAGTTGAACTATAACAATTGAATTTCATAATGAAATTCATTACTTTATAATTATTTTAGTCAAATTTTATATGCTAATATACATAAATTGCCTTACCTTAGTCAGGTATAAAGAAAAAAATAAATATTACAATATTCTAGTAAAAAAATAACTTTTCTATGAATTTGTTATTTATATGCTTTTATGCTTCTGAAATATAAAAGAAAAAAAAATCTTAATATACTTTAGTTTCATATGCACTAAACAATTTTTATTATTCTAGGGTTTCATGTACCACTTTTTTCCGTAATAATAATAATAATATATATATATATATATATATATATATTAATATATTAGTATATATATATATATATTGTATATATATATATATATATATATATATATATTATTTATTTACCATCACCCAGGTCACCAGGCTGCAAGGTGGTGTTGGTAATGAACTTATTTAAAAATATCACCACCATTCATGAAAATAACAAAATGGTGAAGGGGAAAGGGCGACCTGCTCCTGACGAAGAGTTTTCTTTTTATGGTCTAACTGCCAAGGTATTCATATGACATTTACTGATCACAGACGAAATATAAGACATATTAGATATTATATATATATATATATAATAAATAAAATATATATATATTATATGTATATGATATATATACACGAACAGGTAACATCTCTTGGTTTACCATCCAAGAGTAAGGGTTTCAATCCCACTTAGGGCCTTGTGATATATATATATATATATATATTATATATTATATATATATATATATATATATATATATATATATATATATATATATATATATATCACCCCCCTCCACTTACCTGCTCGCCATCTTCGTATATTTTGATTGCTACCATCCCAACCCTCAGTCGGGACAGAAACAGTGGGTTCCAATTTTATATTCTGAAGAATATAAATAGATTAAACAAAATACTTATTATTATTATTATTATTATTATTATTATTATTATTATTATTATTATTATTATTATTATTATTATTATTATTATTAATTATTTTAAATGGAATCAATGGTTGGTATTTAAAAAACTTACCATGGTTGAAGTTTCGTTTTGATGAGGTGTTTGGACACCTGAAGGACCTGGGTCATCATTACCATTATCGTTATTACTATTACTGTTAGGATTACTATTATAGGAATCTGCTGAGGATGGATATACTTCTCTCTCAATATTACCTCGGGCATTACTACCCCCACCTTGAGAGGACCCAACATATATAGCTGACCCAGCTACAGAGTAAAGAACTCCTCCAGCTTCACTGTTTGCTGATAATGATGGATGGTGTGTAACATAAGATGTCGCCTGCTGAGGCGTCAAGTCAGTTGGCGCTACAGGAGTTCCAGAGTCATGTGGAGGAAGTAACAATACTTGTGATGGACCATTGTCGGCACTCAAAGCATTTGGGGGTAACTTCTCTTCTTCTTTTTCGCTGACTCTACTATTAGTATAAGCGCAATGACTCATATGTTTCTGTTCTTTTTCTCTTGTCACTTGGACTAGATTGTTGAAAAAAAGGGTTATTGGACCATGTTGAAGTGGCATAACATTTCCTTGCATTCTAGGTGGAGAAGCTAATCTTTTAACAGACTTTTCCAAAGGTCGTTTAGGTTCTGCTAAACCCTTGATCTTCAGATTTTCTGCAGTGCTTATAAGAGAACCAAGTTCTGTTTGTGAAACACTAACCTGAAGAAGAAATAAAAGTAATTAAACGAAAATCATGCATGAACATGAAAAAATGTCTTACAAAATATAAATAATCTGGCAAAATTAACTCGATAATAATAATGCAAAAATAGACAGTATATGAAAATGTAATAAAATATATATAATATATATATATATACCAGTCTTTATTTTAATATCACTAAAGTGTTATATTCCTAGAAATGTGAGCTGCTAGGCAAAAACTAATGCCATACTTGAATTCAGTGCATCAAATTCATATGAAATCAGCTCCAAATACTAATAGAAATTCCTTGTTTGGTTGTTTTTATTTGATCCATGGATTTAACCCAAAATAGTGTTACATCTGTATCACTAAAGTGTTATACATTAGAAATATGAGCTGCTAGGCAAACACTAATGCCATATTTGAATTCAGCCATCAATTAATGGAGGAAACTTCTTTCCAAAATACTAGTAGAAATTCCGTGTTTAGTTGTTTTTAATTGATCCATGGATTTTACCTAAAATAGTGTTACATACTTAACACTAAAGTGTTATATCTTAGATATGTGAGCTGCAAGGCAAAACCTAATGTCATATTTGGATTCAGTGCATCAAATTCATACGAAATCTGCTCCAAATACTAATAGAAATTCTGCGTTTAGTTGTTTTGATATAATCCATGGATTTAACCTAAAATAGTGTTACATATGTATCACTAAAGTGTTATATCTTAAAAATATGAGCTGCTAGGCAAAAACTAATGCCATATTTAAATTCAGCGCATCAAATTCATATGAAATCGGATCCAAATACTCTAAGAAATTCCGTGTTCAGTTGTTTTTAATTGATCCATGCATTTTACCTAAAATAGTGTTACATACTTAACACTAAAGTGTTATATCTTAGAAATGTGAGCTGCAAGGCAAAAACTAATGTCATATTTGGGTTCAGTGCATCAAATTCATATGAAATCAACTCCAAATACTAATAGAAATTCTACGTTTAGTTGTTTTGATTTGATCCATGGATTTAACCTAAAATAGGGTTACATATGTATCACTAAATTTGTTATATATTAGAAATGTGAGCTGCTAGGCCAAAAATCTAATGCCATATTTGAATTCACCGCATCAAATTCATATGAAATCAGCTCCAAATACTAGTAGAAATTCCGTGTTTACCTGTTTTTATTTATCCATCGGATTTTAACCAAAAATTAGTGTTACATCGTAACCTAAGTGTATATCTTAGAAAAATGGTGAAGCTGCAATGGCAAAAACTGTCATATTTAGATTCAGTGCATCAAATTGATATGAAATATCAGCTCCAAATACTATTAGAAATTCTGCGTTTAAGTTGTTTTTATTTGATCCATTGATTTAACCTTTTAATTGAGTAATTTATCATTTTGTTTTAAATTTAAAAAATAATTTTAGAAGGTACATAAACGTCAAGCTAAGAGTGACAACTACCAAAACCCTGTTTGTTTTATATCTAAATAAAAAGCAGCCTAAACGATATAAAGCCTACCTAATATTAACCAAATTAAATAAACAAGAAGACACTTTCTAACAGGCTTAATTATGGTGTTGATAAACATGGAAGCCTTCGAGTATTTTTTAATTCGTTTTAAAATAGAATTTATAAATAATTTTGAAAATTTAAAAAAATTAATTATAGATGGCACATAAACGTCAAGATAAGAGTGACAGCTACAATAATAGGTTTGTTTATATCTTAAAAATAAGCAGCTAAACGATATAAAGCCTACCTAATTTTAGGAAATTTTAAAACAAGATACTTTCTAACAAGCTTAATTATGGTGTTGATAAACATGGTAGCCTACGAGTATTTTTAATTCGTTTAAAAATAAAATTTATAAATAATTTTGAAAATTTAAAAAAAATAATTATAGAGGGCACATAAACGTCAAGATAAGAGTGACAGCTACAATAATGGGTTTGTTTATATGTAAATAAAAATATGTTAAGCAGCCTAAACGATATAAAGCCTACCTAATATTAGGAAATTAAAAAAAACATACTTTCTAACAGGCTTAATTATGGTGTTGATAAACATGGTAGCCTACGAGTATTTTTTAATTCGTTTAAAAATAGAATTTATAAATAATTTTGGATATTTAAAAAATAAATAATTATAGAGGGCAAGTAAACACCCAAGATAAGAGTGACAGGTACAATAATGGGTTTGTTTATATCTAAATAAAAAGAAGCAGCCTAATGATGTAAAATATACCTAATATTAGCAATTTAAAAATACAAGATACTTTCTATCTGGCTTATTTATGATGTCGATAAACATTGTAGCCTACGAGTATTTTTTAATTCGTTTAAAAATGGAATTGATAAATAATTTCAAAAATTTAAAATAAATGGTTATAGACTACATAAACGTCAAGATAAAGTGATAACAACAAAAATAGGTTTGTTTATATCTAAAAAAATTAACAGCCTAAACGTTATAAAGCCTACCTATTATTAGCAAATTAAAAAAAAACATACTTTCAAACAAGCTTAATTATGGTGTTGATAACCATGGTAGTCTACGAGTATTTTTTAAAATTCGTTTAAAAATAGAATTTATAAATAATTTTGAAAATTTGAAATAATTATAGAGGGCACATAAAAGTCAAGAAATGAGTAACAGCTATAATAATGGGTTTGTTATATCTAAATAAAAAGCACCCTAAACGATATAAAACCTACCTGATATTAGGAAATTTACAAAAACAATACTTTCTAACAAGCTTAATTGTGTTGATAAATATGGTAGCCTACGAGTATTTTTTGATTCGTTTAAAATTAGAATTTAAAACAGTTTTGAATATTTAAAGAAAAATAATTATATAGGGCACATAAACGTCAAGATAAAAGTGACAGCTACAATAATGGGTTTGTATATATCTAAATAAACATAAGCAACCTAAACGATATGAAGCCTACCTATTGTTTGGAAATTAAAAAAAAAAAGATATCTAACTGGCTTAATTATGGTGTTAAGAAACATGGTAGCCTAGGAGTACTTTTCAATTCGTGTAAAAGAATTTATAAATAATTTTACAAATTTTAAGAAAACAATTATAGCGGGAACATAAATGTCAAGATAATGGTTTGGTTTATATCAAAATAAACATAAGCAGCCTAAACCATATGAAGATTACCTAATATTGGCAAATTAAAGTAAGATACTTTCTAACAGGCTTGATTATGGTGTTGATAAACATATTAGCCTACCAGAGTTTTTTAATTCTTTAAAAAATGGAATTTGTAAATTTTGAAAATTTAAAAAAAAATAATTTAAGGACAAATAAACGTCAAGATAAGAGTGACATCTACAATAATTGGTTTGTTTAAATAAAAATATGTCTAAACTATATAATGCCTACCTAATATTAGTAAATTAAAAAAACAAGATAATTTCTAACAGGCTTAATTATGGTGTTGATAAACATGGTAGCCCACCAGTATTTTTTAATTCATTTAAAAATAGAATTTATAAATAATTTTGAAATTTAAAAAAAAAAATATTGTAGAGGGTAAATAAACGTCAAGATAAGAGTAGCAGTTACAATAATAGTTTTTTTTTTATA
Source organism: Trachelipus rathkii (assembly GCA_015478945.1). NCBI lineage: Eukaryota > Metazoa > Arthropoda > Malacostraca > Isopoda > Trachelipodidae > Trachelipus > Trachelipus rathkii. Next base: position 35,486 of record JABUQX010034717.1, on the reverse strand, counting down.
AAGGGCACATAAACGTCAAGATAAGAGTGACTGGTACAATAATGGGTTTATTTTTATCAAAATGAAAATAAGCAGCCTAATGATATAAAACCTACCTAATATTAGCAAATTAAAAAAACAAGATACTTTCTTTCCTGATTAATTATGGTGTCGATAAACATGGTAGCCTAGAAGGTATTTTTTAATTCGTTTAAAAATGAATTAATAAATAATTTTGAAAATTTAAAGAAAAAATAATTATAGAAGGCCCATGAACGTCAAGATAAGAATGACTGCTACAATAATGGGTTTGTTTATATCTAAATAAAATAAGAAGCCTAATGATATAAAACCTACATAATATTAGCAAATTAAAAAAAAACGAAGGCCATATAGGGAGCTCTAAAGAACCGAGAACCTGAATGATAGTAGCGAGGGCTCTCTAAGGCTATCATCTATGGGAGTGAGTATGCATTTGGTGCGCTTTCTAAGTCCAATCACTCTTGAGGCCCTGCAATGGTTCGGCAGTTGGATAACTACGTCGAAGCCTATTTGTATGGCCTCAGTCCAGTCTAACCCAATGGACTCGAGGACTATCTCCTGTCCTGCCCATCAGTACAACAAGGACTATCCCATGTTCTGCAACCCCTACAACCGCAAGGCTAATTCCGTCCTGCCGCTGATACTTTCGTACCTCTAATGATATAAAACAAATTAAAAAAACAAGATATTTTCTGAGACTTAATTATGGTGTCGATAAACATGGTACCCTAGAAGTATTTTTTAATTGGTTTAAAAATGGAATTTATAAATAGTTTTGTAAATTTAAAGAAATAAAAATAATTATAAACTACATAAACGTCAAGATAAGAGTAACAAATACAAAAATGGGTTTTCGCAAATATAAATAAAAAAAAAAAGCCAAAACGTTAAAAAACCTACCTAATATTAGAAAAAAAAAAAAAAATGATACTTTCTAACTGGCCTAATTATGGGTGTTGATAGTCATTGTTGCCTACAAGTATTTTTTAATTCGTTTAAAAATAGAATTTATAAATATTTTTGAAAATTAGATAAGAGACAGCTACAATAATATGTTTGTCTATATATAAATAAAATAAGCAGCCTAAACGATATAAAAAATACCTAATATTAGCAAATTAAAAAAAAAAGATACTTTCTAACAGGCATAATTATGGTGATTATAAACATGGTAGCCTACAAGTATTTTTTATTTCGTTTAAAAATAAAATTTAGAAATAATTTTCAAAATTTAAAATAATTATAGAGGGCACATAAACGTCAAGATATAAGTGACAGATTTAATAATGGGTTTGTTTATATCTAAATATATAGCAGCCTTAAAGATATAAAGCCTACCTGATATTAGGAAACTAAAAATACGAGATACTTTCTAACGAGTTTAATTATGGTGTTGATAGAAAAGGTAGCCTACGAGTATTTATTAATTCGTTTAAAAAAATAGAATTTAATAATTTTGAAAATTTAAAAAAAAATAATTATAGAGGGCATATAAACGTCAACATAAGAGTGGCAGCTAGAATAATGGGTTTGTTTATATCTAAATAAAAAGAAACGGCCTAAACGACATAAAGCCTAAATAATATTACCAAATTTAAAAAGCAAGATACTTTCTGACAGGCTTAATTATGTCGTTGATAAACATGGTAGCCTACGAGTATTTTTTAAAATTATAACAAGTAATTTTGAAAATTTAAAATAATTGTAGAGTGCGCATAAAAGTCAAGATATGAGTAACATCTACAATAATGTGTTTGTTTATTTTTATATAAAAATAAACAGCCTAAACGATATAAAGCCTAAATAATATTAGCAAATTAAAAAAACGAGATAGTTTCTAACAGGCTTAGTTATGGTGTTGATAAACATGGTAGCCTAGGAGTATTTTTTAATTCGTTTAAAAATGGAATTTATAAATAATTTTGAAAATTAAAAAAAAATAATTATACAGTATACATAAACGTAAAGATAACGAGTGACACCTACAATGGTTTTGTTATATCTAAATAAAAAACCGCTTAAACGATATAAAGACTTACAAAAATTAGCAAATGAAAAAAACAAGGTACTTTGTAACAGGCTTAATTATGGTGTTGATAAACATGGTAACCTACGATTATTTTTTAATTCGTTTAAAAATAGAATTTATAAATAATTTTGAAAATTTAAAAAAATAAATAATTATAGAGGGCAAGTAAACGTCAAGATAAGTGAAAGGTACAAAAATGGGTTTATTTATATATAAATAAAAATAAGCAGCCTAAACGATAGAAAGCCTAACTAATATTAGTAAATTAAAGTAAGATGCTTTCTAACAGTCTTGATTATGGTGTTGATAAACATGGTAGCCTACAAGTATTTTTAAATTCGATTAAAAATGGAATTTATAAGTTTAGAAAATTTTAATAGGCTAGGAGTATTTTTTAATTCGTGTAAAAGAATTTATAAGTAATTTTGAAAATTAAAAAAATAATAGTTATAGAGGGCACATAAACGTCAAGATAAGGATGACAGCTAAAATAATGGGTTTGTTTATATATAAATAAAAATAAGCAGCCTAAACGATATAAAGCCTCTCTAACATTAGCAAATTAAAAATACGACACTTACAATAAGGCCTAATTATGATGTTAATGAACATGGTAGCCTACGAGTATTATTTAATTCGTTTAAAAATAGAATTTATAAATAATTTTTAAAATTTAAAAACAATAATTATAGAGGGCACATAAACGTCAGGATAATAGTGAGTGCTACAATATTGGGTTTGTTTATATCTAAATAAAAATAAGCAACCTAATAATATAAAACTTACCTAATATTAGGAAATTAAAAAACAAGATACTTTCTATCAGGATCATTTATAGTGTCGATAAACATGGTATCCTACGAGTATTTTTTAATTCGTTTAAAAATAGAATTTATAAATAATTTTGAAGTTTAAAAAAAAAATATTGTAGAGGGTAAATAAACGTCAAGATAAGAGTAACAGTTACAGTAATAGGTTTCTTTATATATAAATAAAAATATCCCACCTAAACGACATAAAGCCTACTTAATATTAGCAAATTAAAAAAACAAGATACTTTCTGACAGGCATTATGGTGTTGTTAAACATGGTAGCCTACGAGTATTTTTAAATTCGTTTAAAAATGAAATTTAGAAAGTTAAAAAATAGTAATTTAGAGCGCTAATAAATGTCAAGATAAGAGTAACAGCTACAATAATGGGTTTGTTTATATGTAAATAAAAATAAGCCTAAGCTATATAAAGCTTATCTAATATTAGCAAATTTAAAAAAAAAAAAGATACTTTCTAACAATGCTTAACTATGGTGTTAAAAACATGGTAGCCTAGGAGTTTTTTAATACGTGCAAAAGAATTTATAAATAATTTAAAAAAATAATTTTAGACAACACATTAACGTCAAGATAAGAATGACGGCTACAAAAATTTGTTTGTTTATATCCAAAAAAATATAGCAAATATTAGCAAATTAAGGAAACAAGATGCTTTCTAACAGGCCTAATTATAGTATTGATAAAGATGGTAGCATGCGACGTAGTATTTTTTAAATCTTTTAAAAATAGAATTTATAAATAATTTTGAAAGTTAAAAAAAAAAAATGATTATAGATCGCTATTAAACGTCAAGGTAAGAGTAACAGCTGCAATAATAGATTTGTTAATTTCTAAATAAAAATCTGCAACCTAAACGATATAAAGCCTATCTAACATTAGTAAATTAAAAAAACGAGATACTTTCTAACAGCCTTAATTATGGTGTTGATAAACATGGTAGCCTACGAGTATCTTTTAAAATTCGTTTAAAAATATAATTTATAAATTTTGAAATTTAAAATAATTATGGATGGCAAATAAACGTAAAGATAAGAGTGACATCTGCAATAATATTTTTGTTTATATCTAAATAAAAATATGCAACCTAAACGATATAAAGCATACTTAATATTAGCAAATTAAAAAAAGAAGATACTTTCTAACAGACAAATGATGGTGTTGATAAACATGGTAACCTACGAGTATTTTTTAAAATTCGTTTAAAATTAGAATTTATAGATAATTTTGAATATTTAAAAAAAATAATTATAGAGTGCACATAAAAGTCAAGATAAGAGTGAGAGCTACAATAATGGGTTTATTTATATCTAAATAAAAATAAGTAGCCTAAACGATATAAAGCCTCCCTAATATTAGGATATTAAAAAAAAATTCTTTCTAACAGGCTTAATTATAGTGTTGATCGACATGTATCCTGCGAGTTTTTTTTTAATTCGGTTAAAAATATAATTTATAAATAATTTTGAAAATTTAAAAAATAAATAATTTTAGAGGGCGAATAAACTCCAAGATAAAAGTGACAGGTACAATAATGGGTTTATTTATATATAAATAAAAATAAGCAGCCTTAACGATACAAAGTTTACCTAATATTAGGAAATTAAAGTAAGATACTTTCTAACAGGCTTGATTATGGTGTTGGTAAACGTGGTAGATTACGAGTATTTTTTAATTCGTTTAAAAATGTAATATATAAATTTTGAAAATTAAAAACAAAATAATAATTTAGAGGGCAAATAAACGTCAAGATAAGAGTGACAGCTACAATAATAGCTTTGTCTGTATCTAAATAAAAATATGCAACCTAAACGATATAAAGCATACCTAATATTAGCAAATTAAAAAAAAACGAGATACTATCTAACAGGCTTAAATATGGTGTTGATAAACATGGTAGCCTACGAATATTTTTTAATTCATTTAAAAATGGAAATTTTAAATAATTTTGAAAATTTAAAAAAAAAATTTTTTAGAGAGCACATAAATGTCAAGATAAGAGTGAATGCTACAATAATGGGTTTGTGTATATCTAAATAAAAATAGACAGGCTTATGATATAAAACCTACCTAATTATTAGCAAATTAAAAAACAAGGTACTTTCTATCAGGCTTAATTATGGTGTCGATAAACATAGTAGAATAGCAGTATTTTATAATTCGTTTAAAAATGGAATTTCTAAATAGTTGAAAATTAAAAAAAAAAATAATTAGACTACATAAACGTCAAGATGTAGTGACAAATACAAAAAAAATTTTTTTTTTAAATCTAAATAAAAATAAACAGCCTAAACGTTATAAAGCCTACCTTATATTAGCAAATTAAAAAAAAAATAACAAGATACTAGGCCTAATTATGGTGTTGATAAACATGGTAGCTTACGAGTATTTTTTAATTCGTTTAAAAATAGAATTTATAAATAATTTTGAAAATTAAAAAAAAAAAGTAATTATTGTTGGCAAATAAACGTCAAGATAAGAGTGACAGCTACAGTAATAGGTTTGTTTGAATATAAATAAAAATATGCAGCCTACGAGTATTTTTTATAATTAGCTTAAAAATAGAATTTATAAATAATTTTGAAAATTTGAAATAGTTATAGAGGGCACATAAAAGTCAAGAAATGTGTGACAGATACAATAATGGGTTTCTTTATATCCAAATAAAAAGCCGCCTAAACGATATAAAGCATACCTAATATTAGAAACTTTAAAAAACATGATACTTTCAAACAGGCTTAATTATGGTGTTGATAAACATGGTAGCCTAAGAGTATTTTTTAATTCGTTTAAAAATGTAATTTATAAATAATTTTGAAAATTTAAAAAATAAATAGTTATAGAGGACAAATAAACGTTAAGATAAGAGTGACAGGTACAACAATGGGTTAATTTATATATAAATTAAAATAAGCAGCTAAACTATATAAAGCCTACCTAATATTAGCAAATTAAAGTAAGATACTTTCTAACAGGCTTGATTATGGTGTTGATAAACGTGGTAGATTACGAGTATTTTTTAATTCGTTTAAAAATGGAATTTATAAATTTTTAAAATTTTGAAAAAGAAATAATTTAGAGGGCAAATAAATGCCAAGAAAAGAGTTACAGCTACAATAATGTTTTTTTTATATCTAGATAAAAATCAGCCTAAGCTATGTAAAGCCTAGCTAATATTAGCAAATTAAAAAAAAAAACAAGATACTTTCTAACAGGCTTAATTATGTTGTTGATAAACATGGTAGCCTTAGAGTATTTTTTATTTCATTTAAAAATAGATTTTATAAATAATTTTGAAAATTTAAAAAAAAAATAATAGAGGGCACATAAACGTCAAGATAAGAGTGACTGCTACAATAATGGGTTTCTTTATATCTAAATAAAAATAAGCAGCCTAATGATATAAAACCTACTTAATATTAGCAAATTAAAAAAAACAGATACTTTCTATCATGATTAATTATGGTGTCGATAAACATGGTAGCCTAGGAGTATTTTTTAATTTTTTTTAAAAATGGAATTTATAAATAATTTTGAAAATTTCAAAAAAATTATTATAGACTACTTAAACGTCAAGATATGAGTGACAACTACAAAAATGTGTTTGTTTATATCTAAATAAACGTTATCTAAATAAGCAGATTAAACGTTATAAAGCATATTAGTAAATTAAAAAAAAAACACAAAATACTTTCTAACAGGCCTAATTATGGTGTTGATAAATATGGTAGCCTACGAGTAATTTTTAATTCGTTTAAAAATAGAATTTATAAGTAATTTTGAAAATTAAAAAAATAATAATAGTCCAAATAAGTGTCAAGATAAGAGCAACAGCTACAATAATAGGTTTCTTTATATCTAAATAAAAATATGCAGCCTAAGCGATATAAAGCCTACGAAATATTAAATTAAAAAAAAACAAGACACTTTCTAACAGGCTTTATTATGGTGTTGATAACCATGGTAGCCTACGAGTATTATTTAATTTGTCTAAAAATAGAATTTATAAATTTAGAAAATTTGAAAAAAAATAATTATATAGGGCAAATAAATGTCAAGATAAGAGTGACAGCTACAATTGTAGATTTGTTTATATCTAAATAAAAATAAGCAGCCTAACGATATAAAGCCTACTTAATATTAGCAAATTAAAAAAACGATACTCACTAACAGGCTGAATTATGGTGTCGATAAACATGGTAGCCTACGAGTATTTTTAATTCGTTTAAAAATAGAATTTATAAATAATTTTGAAAATTATAAAAAAAATTATAAGTGTAAATAAACATAAAGGTAAGAGTGACAGCTATAATAATAGGTTTCTTTATATCTTAATAACAGTGCCACATAAACGATATAAAACCTAACTAATATTAGCATATAAAAAAATACTTTCTAACAGGCTTAACTATGCTGTTGAGAAACATGGTAGCCTAGGAGTATTTTTTAATTTGTTTAAAAATTGAATTTATAAAAAACATTGAAATTTAAAATATAATCATAGAGGGTACATAAATGTCAAGCAATGAGTGACAGCTACAATAAAGGGTTTGTTTATATCTAAATAAAAATCAGCCTAAGCGATATAAAGCATTGACCTGCAATGGGTCCATGTCAGCCCCCCAAAATTGGGGGTCCATGAGATGTAAATGGGGGTCAACGATAGTGGATCTCATTTAAGCATTACATATTAATTAAATTAAATTAGTATATTTCATAAAATTGTGTAAGTTGTAGTCATTCGCTTTGTGGTTGCAATACATTTTGAACTTTTAAAAACTTGCACATAGTGATTGTTATACGGTACCAGTATCATCATGTTACATGCATACGCGCAGTAGAAATTCTTGTCCATTCTTGTCTCAGAGCTTCGCGTAGACAGCGCAGTAAGACTCGTACATGCACTGACTTGTTCAATTCGTCAGTCAATGAATGCGAATTTGAGAGACAAATACGTTCATTTGTTTCCTGAGTCTTGAAAAGGAAAGTGTTAAGAAAATATTTTCAAAATGATAAACTGGTGTTAGGCACATACAAATTAAAGTGAATCAATGTCATTTTGTTTGGAAGTGCCGGGGAAAAGTAAGTACATTATTTTCTTATAAAATTTTAGTTTTGTACTCGTAGTTAGCAAAGATAGATAAAATACACTGATCATAACATGAGTTTTTTGATGTTGCTATGATTTCAGTTTTTTTGATGTTGCCATAAGCAGGGTTTTATTTATAATTAGGAAATCGTCAAACGTGAAGCAAGTGAGGTGACAGAGGAATTTCGCATTATCATGTTACAACATTATATATATAAATATATATATATATATATATATATATATATATATATATAATATATTAATATAAATATAATATAACTATATATTATATATATATATATATGGGGTCTACCCAAAACCGAAATCATGGTAAGTGGTCTACGAGACAAAAAAGTTTGGGGACCTCTGATATAAAGCCTACCTAATATTACCAAATTAAAAAAAAAAAAAACTTTATTTTACAATAGTGAACAAACTTTGGACCGCCAAACAAAGGTAATGTTTTCACTGCTCTGTTCTGAACATCACCCTTCCTTCCCTTCAGAATTCAAATTTAATTATCTCGTACATCATTTCAACCACTGTGTAATATGCCCTTCCCAATCCATCGACAACACAAAACATCATTATAGATTGTCCTGCCTTATTGGGTATTAGAAGCAGTTTCACTGCATTACAATTATTGAATCTCTGGGAGCGCAGTCAGTGATGGAGGTGAAGTACCTTGAGGTCGCCCTCTTCTCACACACATATATATATATATATATATATATATATATATATATATATATATATATATATATATATATAATATTATATATATATATATACTATATATATATATTATTTACCAGTAGGATTTTCCTTTAAATTTGAATTCAAAGACATATTCTTCATCCTTAAAATCTTTTTCTCCCACATGAAGTTTTCCTGAGTACTCAGTAATAAAATCTTTTTCAAATTCTGATGTGGCAAAAACTCCACTACCTAATAATAAATAATAATAATATAATTAAATATTCTAGGTCTAAGTAACGGCAGCAAAATTTAAAATATGGTGCAGTAAATATTTAATTTTTTTTTTATCTCAAATTCAAACTCTGTAAATTTATTTATTACATGCATACCAGAACTATTAATCTCCAAACTATTGATACAAAATAAGCATTATAATGTTAACCAACTTCTTATTTGAACGCCTTAAATTTTCATCAATTTTAATTGGACCAATTATGCTTAAATCAATAAAAGCTAAAAAATAAAATCTTATTACTAAATTCTTGCTAAATAAATTTCTGCCACTTTCTTTGTCTTGCTTATTGTCTATTTAAATTCATTTTCTATTTTTTTCTATAATTTACTAAATCTTCCTCCGCATTGCTACTCTTGAATATTTTTAATCATTGTGCTTTTTGTTGATTTTTTCTTATCACTCCACTATACTTTTATCATTTGTTAACATTTTGTATAACAGTGCTGCATGTCTAGTAAGTTCATGGACCAAATGGCTCAAAATGTTGTCTAATATGTAATTTATAAATTCATAACTACTCTGATCCTCATTAGACAAGAAATCCCACTGAATGCCAGGAAAATTAAAACCTCCCATTAACACTTTATCTTTTTCTTTATTGTGTCATGCTGTCTCAGTTTCTTTCACTATTTCCTCATCTAAATCTTGACTCCGGTCAGACGGTCTATAGAGCGCCCTATTCTCTACTATTTATTTATTATGCATAAGGATATCTACCCCCACAGATTCAACAATATGATGCTTGTTATGTAAGCCATTAACACAGACTGAATATTACTTTTAACAAAGCTCCATACCGCCACCCATCTTTCCTTTAGGCTGATATAAATAAAGTGAATACCCGTCAATTTCATATTCCTGAAAGGAGTCTCAATAAAATGCTTCATTACCCATGATTCAGTAATGCAAAAAATGTCTAGACTCCCCTTTATGGTATGACTAATCAGCTAATTAATTTATTTCTAAGACTACAGCCATTTGTGCAGAAAAATTTGATATTCAAAATACTGTTAATTGTATTACTATCATATTATTTTAATCCTTAAGTACAGCAATACTAGTCTTTTTTATCCCAGCACAATTACAGTTACCATTTCTATAATTATTAATCATAGAGCTAACATTTGACTTTGAGTGTAAATTAAAAAACTAAATTACAAATTACTGCAAAGTGAAAGGTTATATATTTTTCCAAAATTTATTATACCTATTTTCTATTTTGTATAATATTATAAACTTTTATCATATTTAAAATTAGAAGACCTGATACCTAACTTTACTGTCAAATTATCTTAGAGATTACTACATCTTTAAGTAGTATATAGTTAATAAAAATAAAAGAATATCACATTTTGATCTACAAGTTACTAAAATAAGGATAGTCTTACTTTTAAATTTATTAATATATTGGATTTCTAATTTAGTAGTAGGATCAGGTAAATTTGAAATAAAATCTTTCCTTAATCTCATAATAAGGTTTGGATCCGTGTCTACGCCTTGGTCAGGGGTACGACGGCAGCGCAGCAATAGCAGGGAAAGAACATGGAGTTCAAAAGAAACTACGGGAAAAATATAAAAAAGGATTTTATTTTCACTGTGTAAGCCACCAGCTTAATTTGGTCATTAATGACCTAAACTATTTCGGAAGTACGACCCAAAGAAGAAAATACATTCCCAGCTTGCATAAACTTTGTGAAACCAGTTGGTCTCGAAAATATCATAGTATTGCAATTTTTCATACAAATATGATAAAAATCGTTAAAGGGTTAGAAATTATCAAAGGAAGGCAACAATAAAACAAGAAAAACAGCTTTTCATTTATACTGTTAGGCAACAAGATCCATTTTCATTTTTACCCCTTCCGTATTAGGCAAATATTTTATTTAGTTGAACCAGTGGCTAACATTATTCAAAAAAAACAAAAAACTATTGACCTCATGCAGTGCTATGACCATGTTCAAAGAGTTTTGAAAGTTTTCAAAGACCTGCAAAACTGCTTATCTGCTCTTATCCTCTAATGTTATTACCGCTGAATTCTTAGTAGAACTTGTGCCACCTAGAAAAGTACAATCCCAACAACATAAAGCAAGTCATCCTGCTAAAACTTTTGCTGAATATTGGAAGCGTTCTGTACTTCTGTGCATTATCTTTACTCACTTTCGTCCTCTTAAAATACTAGATTTTCAGAAAACAACGTTCCAGCATTTCATTTTTTTCGTTTGCATCCGTTTATGTTAGGTGCTCCCGTATGCAGTTTGCGTGAGAAAGTAAAAAGCTTTTCAGTTTTATGATTTTGATATCAACAGTATTCATATCGAAACTTGTGGCTGGGTAAAAAAATAGATAAACAAAAGTTGATAGACTTGGAACTTACTAAAGTCGTTAAAGAAGATGACCCATTTTTTCATCAAATCAAAAACCTATCTATTAATTGCACTGGTGCTACCGTGTGCAACAAGTACCATTGAAAGATTGAACGAAACATTGAACGAAGACAGGCTTAATGGACTATGTAGGATGGGTATTCATTGAATATTAGTAAGTGAAAAAATGAATGAATTTGAAACGTATTTGCGAAATTCGCTGAAAATCCAAGGCGTCTAATGCTAATTTAGATTCAATATTAGTTTCCAACCCCCATAAATATTACCTTAGGTTTCTCCAATAGGTATTTTTTTTTTTACTCACCCTGACGTGACCAATTTTTTTTAATTACAACTGTTGTAAACTTATTTTATTTATTTTATAACCGAAATTTATTTTTTATTCGGCCTTTGAAAAAGAAAATTCTGGAAGTTTTAACCAAGCACACACCTATTGTCAGTGGAAGCAAGGACACAAAATCACTCAACCTTTTCTAGCCCCCAAGTTAAATCCTGCGTAAACACACACACACACTAATACATACATACATGACGTGTATAGTAGGATATCTCTTGGCTACCGTAGTTCTGGCGTACTTGGTAGTGGGGTACAATTTTTAAGTTTGTAATTGTGAGTAGTGATGTATTATGCAAAGGAAAGTACTACACAACAATTCTTCGTATGAACATGGGTTATGAAGCATATATGTGTATATATATATATATATATATATATTATATAATATATATATATATATATATATATACACGGGCAAAATATAAATATATCCATATATATATATATAATATATACCTGTTATGTTTTACGACTCCGCATTTTGATTTTTTTTATATTTTTTTTATATTGCTAGTATATGACATTAACAATGAATTTAAGTGGTGACGGACATGACTCAAAATATATAGGACCTGTTATGTTTTATGACCGTCAGTTTTCTTTTTTTTTTCTTTTTTTTAAATATATTGCTTGTATATGATACTAACAATGAATTTAAGTGGTAACGGACATGATATGATATCATATACTAGCAATATATTTAAAAAAAAAAAAAAAAAAACTGACGGAATCATAAAACAAAATAAGTCATATATTTTTGAATTATGTCCATCACCACTAAATTCATTGTTAGTATCATATCTAGGGTTATGTTGGATTGCGAGAGACTGGAACAAGTGTCTTGAGTTTAAATATTTAGGATATATGTTGGATGCAAGGGGAACAGATGGTGCATAGTGTAGTAGGAAAGTTGTGAATGGTTGGAAGGTGACTGGTGCAATTAAATCTTGGTGGATACATAGGCACTAAGTCTTGAGTGCGCTAGGGTCTTACATGAGGATATGTTGTTACCTGTGTTAATGTATGGTAGTGAAACTATGGTTTGGTTCGGAGTAAGAGGTATAGATCTAAAGTACAATGTGTTCGGATTGACAATCTTAGTGTTCGTGTTAGGTGGTGGGAGAGAATTGATAAAATGAGGAATGAATGCATTAGGGAGTTGTGTGGTGTGAAGAAAGGTGTAAATGAGAGAATGGTTTGGTCATGTAGAAAGGATGGATGATAGTCTGTTGGTTAAGCGGATATAAAGTGGTGAATGTGTTGGGAATCGACCGAGTGGGAGACCGAAGAAAAAGTAGATTAAGTCAGTAAAGGAATCCCTGAAGGGAAGAAATGTGTTTGGCAGAGGCGAGAAGAAAGGCGCATAATGCTTGAATGGCCGGATTATGATTGTGGCCCACCTGGGCCAAGGGATGAACTCTACATTGACGAGATGCCACAGTGAGGGTCATTCGCGGTCCCGTGAAGCCCTAGGGTGGATTTCTGACTGCTACGAGTTCTCACTTAAGGGTATCAAGGGGGCGGTAAGGCTGGGCTTTCTTTTCGACTTGCGTCATGTTCTACTTTTCTGTTTCCGGTGCATGTTACGCATCTTACCCCAGTCTGGGGAAAGAAGGTGGGTGATATATATATATATATATATATATATATATATATATAATATATATATATATATATATATATATATATATATATATATATATATATATATATATATATATCATATATTATACAGCAACATGTGGGATTGATGACGACCCCGAAACAAGAAGCAGCATTTACTTGTACCTCCCTCCCTCATATTATTCAAATTTAGAAGATATCCCGATTTCATTTGGCCATGATTTAATAAAAATAATATTTTATTATTTTGAATATTTTCTATGAAACCAATTATAATAACTTGAAATTTTGCATGGTTTATTAAAATTTTCCAAAATGAAAAACGCATTAAACATTAAAGAAAATTAAAGTTTATATATTTTTCCAAATACAAAAAATATTAAAAATTAATGAAAAATAAAAATGGAAAATGATTGAAGATTAAATGTTAAACATTACATAGGTTTCAATCTCCTGCAGGTTGCTTATATATATATATAGTATAGTTATATATATATATATATATATATAATATATATATCTATATTATATATATATATTATAATAATATATATATCTTATATATATATTATATATATATTATATATATATATATATATATATATATATATATATAAAAAATACGAAAAAATAAAACGTTCTTAAACAAAGAAAATTTGAAGTTTATAAATTTTCCCAAATACAAAAAATAAAAATTAATGAAAAAATTAGAGACAATAAGTTACATACAACATTACATAGGTTTCAATCTCTTGCAGGCTTGCTTAATTTTTTCATAGCTAAATTGCAAGAAATCAGGATATTTTTTCTGAAAAAAACAAAATATTGGCTTTCCCAGGAGTTCTATTCAAAAAATTGGACAAAAACTCCTTTCTTAGGTTCTCCTGCTGGCTTTTAGTCCACACATGTCTTTCAAACTTTAACCTTTTCCTTTTACTGACAGATACATGGTCAATTTCTTTTTCGTTCTCTCCACTTACTTTTTTAGACCTGCCCATGTTCATTTCATCACTTGTTTCATTTATTTGAAAATTTTCCCTTTCTTTGCACATTCCATTGCTTTCAAGCTGTTCCACGGCTTTATCTTTATCATCATCTTTCACATCAATAACCAATTCCAAATTGTTGCCTTCATAAAGAGGTTCATTGATATCGAAATCATCTAACGATTTTCCTTTATACTTAGAAAAATCACCACTATCGAGAGCAACTAGCATCTTTCCAATCTTAGCAAGCTGGTAAAAATCTTCAGGAAGACGATAAAAATCCCTATGTATGTGGGCGTCGTGACCCATAAAGTTTGCTAGCTGATCTAGCTCATTGTCTTTCAAGTTTAAGATTTCTGAAAATGTTGCGATGTGTTTTCTCAAATTGGTTCCAGTAAGGGTTTTAGGATATTTTGCTCCACACTTTTGGGCAAACTCTCTTAAACAGTCGTGACCTCTGATGAAAGTTTCTGCCCCATCAAAAGGATACCGGGCAAGATGTCCAATTTTGGGGCTAGCGTAGCCTAACTTTCCCTCCCCCCTAAAAATGGACAATAAATTCGGGAATTTTTCAGCCGATTTTGACCTATATAAACACCCCCATGTAGTTTTTTATTGCCCTCTTAAAACGTGTTTTTCCTGTGTTTTTCTGTGTCTGTAGTCATTCTTGCAGATTTTTCAAATTTTTTCAAAACCTATGTTTTTGACATTCTTCGTATCAACTTCCAGACATTTTTTGAAAAAAATTACTTCAAACTTGAAATATGCATAGATAGGGTTTTCCCTTTTCTAAAATGTACAAAATACTTTTTTCGATTTTTTGAGTTTTGTGCTCAGCGTTGTCCAATTTCCAAACCCACTTTTTTTTTTTAATTTTGAAATGAAAAATTGCAATAATTTTTTTCTGTTCGGGTGAAGTGGATGAAATTTTCAGGGCTTATGTAGTTGGGAGAGATGCACATTTTTTACTTAGATCATTTCTTTGTATATGCATTAGTTTTTGATTTGTTCTTGGAACAAATTTTCCAAAAAAAAATATTTTTGAAATTTTTAAAAATTACTTTTGAGTATACACAAATATTATCTAAGTAAAAAAGATGTATCTTGCCGATTACATTATGCCCTGACAATTTCATCCACTTCACTTGAACAGAAAAAAAATTATCGCAATTTTTCCTTTCAAAATCCAAA
>JABUQX010034717.1:7500-12500 GCA_015478945.1 Trachelipus rathkii | reverse complement strand
TTCTCTCGAAAAGTCAAACTAAAATCTAAAAAACAAAAATCTAACTTATTTCTTAAGAATTCGCAAATACACGAAAATCTACAAATTCAATCTTTTTATTGTTTTCCAAGTAAATTTCTTTCGACAGTCCAACTAAAATCTAAATCACATTTCTCGAAAAGCCAGAACAAAATTCTTCGAAAAGCCAACTCTAAACTTACAAAACTCTTTAAATATTATCAAAACTCTCAAGACTACCAAAACTAACACTTTCTAAACTCTTCCAAAATTCTTTCTAAACTTTTCCCAAACTCTTAACAAAACTCAAGATCCTTTTTTCCAAATCTCTCGCAGAACCAAATTTAAACAAACTTCTTTTCAGAAACTCTTAACCAACTCAAGATTAGCTTTTCAGAACCTTCCTTCCCCAACTAACAATTTTTTTCTATGATGACTTTGCATCTTTATCAAAATTTAGTTGGTTATCTAATAGTTTAAAACTTTCAAACAAAGTCAATCCTTACCGGACATTTCAAACTAAATGAAACCTAAAAGTGTCTTTGTTGCTTAAGAAGAAACGGTATATATATTATAATATATATATATATATATAATATATATATATATATATATATATATATATATATATATATATATATATATATATATATATATATATATATATACTATGGCACTACTTTAAAAGGGAAGTTCAGTATTAGCTTGATATCGAAATGATCTCCGACCTATGCGACCCTACATCGGTGTTTGTTTTAGCGCATGCGTCTCAGACAGTTTTTAGTGGACATTTAGATGTTAACATGTCTGTGTCCTATAATTTATTTAGTCTAAGGGATTCATTAAAAAACTTAGAAGCTGTATTTAATATAATTAAAAAGAATTGAAAAAATAAAATAAATTTGATATAAATTAATAATTTTATTAAATATATGTCAAATTAATAATAACATGATAGATAATAAATATAAAACAATATGTTCTCGAGAAAAAAAATTTCAGAAAATTCGGCAGATGCTTCCAGCGAATTGTGTGCTTCCCTGAAGTGTGACGTATTTAGCTAAACACAATGAACATCGCGAGAGTTCCACAGTTGCTTTTTTGTTAATCATGTTTTTTTTTATAATGTTTCTTTTTTATTCTTGTATAAGGGGCCTCGAGCGACGGAGGGACAGCAGGGGGGACGAAGTCCCCCGTCGTCCCGCCGCTGAGGCCGAGGACCTGAACTCTTTCTATCTTGCTCTTTGAATCTTTGGGTATTCCTTTAGTTTAAAAAAAAACAAAGAAAAGCTGTTATTGGCAACTTTTCGCACTATTGAAAATGAAATAATCGAAAAAAAAATCGATTAAATTGTTCGTTCGATATATATCGTTAACACCTTGAAGGGAGCCAGTTTCTATATAGTATATTATATTATATTTATTATATTATATATATTATTATTATATATGTATATTATATAATTATATATATATATTATATATATACTTATGATAATCGAAAAATATCTGTATTTTTCGTATCTTGATATCTATTTTTCACGCCTAACTTTCTTTGCTTATCAATAGATGGTAACATGTCGAAATGATATATATTATATTATATATATATATATATATATATATATATATATATATATATATATATATATATATATATATATATATATATATATAATATATATAAAAATATATATTATATATATGCGACAGGTAACGTTAATAAGCAATTAATTACGAAGCCATGTAAGCACAGCATGTGTGCATAAAGAACCGTGTACAATTCTTTAATATTACATACAATGTATTGCCATCCAACAAAGCCTCTCCCTCAGATGGGAGGAGCGAGATTTGAAAATGTAAGGTGTGACGCATTTGTGAATGCTGGGCACGGGGTTTGGCCTCGAGATCGTGCCACGAGCGGTTGGGCCGTGAGCCCTCCTCTCTGATTATACAAATATTAACAATCTTTTATAAATATTATAATTATAATAACAATCATTTATTATTGTTTCCATTGTCAAGTGAAACCTATTGTGATAGATCATTTCATGAAAACTCTATTTCCATTGTGACTTGTTAAATAAAGAATAAAGAAAACCCTGCTCTCATTCATCATTCGTCAGATCATAGGGCCATTAATTAGGTTTAAATAAAGGGGATCAAGAGTGATTCTTGATCATTAACCCATTTTTGGTGATCCCGGAGTGACAAGTGAAAACCCCCCTTTCAAATGTGGAGTTAGATGCAGTCAGTGAAAAGTGCCGAATAAAATCAAACCATTTGAAAATTTGTTTTTAAACTGTGACATTACAAAGTGCATTTATTCTAACTAATGTTCGGTGCATTAAATAAGCAGTGATTCAAAAAAAAAAAGTTAACTACGTGAAGATACAATGTTTTATCGTGAAAAAAAAAAAGTCGCAGTATATTCAAAGTTAAAAAAAAAAAAAAGAAACAAATGACGCGTCATTACAAGAAAAGCGTCACCGCCAAAAAACGTTGGAAATACCCCAACATCGATGAGAAAGTGGGGAAATAAGCAGTCTCCTTCACCCAAAATCTGTTACTTCCCCCCCCATAGACACAGACTCCTACACCTCCGATACAACGAAATTATAAACATCCAAATCGTCAACCCCAAAACTCCCTTTGAAACAGAAAAAAAAGAGGGATAGAAAAATCACACCCCCCTCCAATGTTTGCTACATTTACCAATGAACAAAGAGCAGTTCCTCCCTTCGGAAAACACCCGGAAAATCCCCCGCAACTTACTCTGTCCCCCCCATCAATGGAGATGGTCCTAAACCCCACCAAACGACCAACTTCCCAACTCCAACATTGGAAAACAAGGAAGACCTTACGAAACTTGGAAAAAAAAATTTATCGACATAATAAAATAAAAATAAAACTTTGTGAAATTTTTATAACTGTGTATAAAATAAATAATATGTCGAACAATAATAATAATAATAATAATAATAATAATAATAATAATAATAATAATAATAATAATAATAACTAATAATAACGAAAATCATAAGAATAATAATGAACATAATGAACTCTTAAAAATATCCGCTTAAGAAAATAATAATTGTGTTTGTAATAAAACCTTGTAAAAGGCAAGCACCCGATTGAGGACACGCCTTCCGCTATCACAAACAAACATTCAAACACGTGTGTGTGTGAACCAATTCAAATGTGAAATCATGCAGAATTAATAAATTAGTGTCGTACTTGTTACTTATAATATTATATCTTTCTTGTTTCCATACTAAATATATTTTTTAATAGTGTAATAATAGAAGTAATCCTTTATAAATGTTCCAAATGATCGGATTGGTGAAAATGGAGAAAATCAAAGCCAACGAAAATTCTCATACCGTAAAAATTTTAGTTCAAAAAGTTGCCTCCTCTCATAGCTTTAAAACAGTTCAGATAGATGGCGCTTGTAGCCCGCAAGTCTGACGATGCTTGGAGCGAGAAATTTTGAACGTTGAATTGCGAATGAGAATTTGTAGTTGCTATGGTTTTCAAAATTTAAATCTATCCTAATAATAGGTTGTTAATTTTTAAAATCAAATGCAAAACATCGTAAAAATTTCCATCAAAATTAAAAATATGTTTTTACCATTGTTGAATCTATATATATGAATTTTTCACTTTATCGGTTGAGTTTACATGTATTTGATGGAAGTAAAACATGCTTTCAATTGAGTATCATTAAAATTTTATGATCAGACAGGATCCTAGGTAACACTGTCTGACGACGATGATAAGCCATGATAGTGTGTTGTATTTTTTTAAACCATGTATAACTATTATTTAGATAAATGAAATTTATTGTATTGAAAACGAGGGTATAGAAATATTTTTATCATTGTGGGAACAAGAAATCTTTTTTTTTGTGAAAAAATAATCTATGCTGCTAAATAAATGGTTTTATAATAACTGTCAAAATTCAACGCAGTGAGGAATAGTAAAAATTTTTATATAGGCTGGCTTAGTAAGTTCTTTATAATTTCAAATGTTGAAAATACTCGAAGCCATTGAGATAAAAAATTTAAACGAAATTTTCGTTCGTTAGCGCCTAAAAGGTTCAGCCGAAAGGTTGGCGCGTGGACCGTCACGGGTTTCTGACCGAAGCTGCAGAAATGAGAATCAAGTTTGAAAGTAATTTTCGGCCGCCAAAGCTACTTACTGATCTTAATAACATTTGAAATAAAGATCATTAAAAATATTCCTCCTCATTTATATGTATGATTTTAATAAAATTTACAATTTTTCAGTTAGATGAAAATGATGTTGGAAAAAAAAAAATCTTTTTAATAACAATTATTGATAAACAGTCATACAAAATAGGTATTCAATATTTATCTATCAGAAATAATACTCCAAGTGTAATAAAATCCAAATGTAAAAAGCCAGAGCTCGTAAGAGACCGCTTTAGTCCTATAGGTTTGCCAGCACTGAGCGCGCGAGCGCTGAAACGAAAGGGGTTTAAAAACCAAATTCCTAACGGACATCTAATGTAAACAATAATATTAGAGTTAATTGCAAGTGTGATACATTATAAAATCATTATATATAAGCATGGGTTACCATCTCGCATGTACTCTTTTTTCCCAATTTTCTCTCTTAGTAACCACAGTGTGTAGTTTCTATCCACTAATTTCTAAATTAAAAGTTATTATGTAAAAGTTTACCCAAAAGTGAAAATCAAGCTACCGATTCGAAAAAAAAATGGGAGTTACAAATCGCCATCTTTCCTCCCGCATGAACGACGCGAAGCAGAAAAGTCGGTCAAAAAGAAAAACAAAAACTTAAGAAATCCCTCCGCGGCCATTAAATGAGTTTAGGCTAGGCCTTCAAACAAAAAAAAAAAAAAAAAAAAAAAAGAGAAGAGAAAGGAAAAAGGGGAGATAAGAAGAAGAATAAGATGAAGAAGAAGAAAAAGAAAAAAAAACGGAATATCCTATGCAATTTCAATTTCTGTAAGG
>JABUQX010034717.1:0-5000 GCA_015478945.1 Trachelipus rathkii | reverse complement strand
CGTACTAAAATGTTGCTAGTATGTATAAATTGTTCCAAAATATTATATAAAAATATAGTGAAGCAAAATTATTAAAAATATGTTCCTTTTATTAAAAGTTTATAAAATAAGGAAAAGCCTCACTCTAAACATAGCTTATCATTCAATATATTTTAAGATTACCAATGTTATTTAATTAATTTCTAGTGACGTAAGAATTATTGCTGCTGTTAAATGTTTTCAGATAAACTAATTTTATTTTTAATTTCCGTTAATCGTATTAATTATTATTATTTTTATTCATTAATATATTATTATTATTATTTTTTATTATTATTTATTATTATTATTATTATATTATTATGGTAAACTAAAATTACCCCATATCTTCGAATAAGCTAAATAGATGCAAGAAAACTGACTGACATGAAGTATGGAAGTCAGCGGTATGGAAGTTTGTATGGAAATAAAGAAAAGTTGTACTTTTTTTTTATTTTTTTTTTTTAATACTCCAAACTACGAGTAGGTAGCAGAGAAAACTCAATACATATGTTAGAAATCAGCGCATGAAGGATATGGTAGAAAGAGTGTGTTTATGTTTACGTAAAGAAAGTACCCCAGTAGAGCGCAAAAGGGATGCAAGAGTCGGTATCGGTCGCCTCGCTGGGGAGCGACGGTTTGGACTATTTCCCGCCCTGGCGCGAGGTGTCTCCAACCCCCGCTGCTTGGATATTTGTGGGTGTCCGGGTGTTCCTCCCCCCTCCCCTAGCTGGGTACTGGAAAACGTCCCCCCTCTGTCCACCGTCGCTCGAGGCCCCTAAAAAATATTTATACGCTGAATCCATATATGTTTTTAGTTTTCTTTACCTATCGTAAGTTTTGGAGATATACAAAAAAAAAAAAAATTCCATTTTCCATACAAATTTATACGCTGATTCCATATATGTTACTCGTTTTCTTGTACCTATCTTAGTTCTCGAGATATCATGCGGGTAATTTCTTTAGTTTGTATTATATTATATTATATTGATTATATTATATTTTATTATTATTATTATTATTATTATTATTAATTATTATTATATTATTATTATTGTCTAATATTGTATAAATTCATATATTTGGAAAGAAATTTTCTTAAAATCAATGAAGCAATATAATTTATAAATCAAAATAGAACGCAAAAGCAAAATAATAGCCTCACACTATTCTTAGCTTACCGCAAACAAATTGTACTTCACAGGTGTCAGAAATTCTAAAAAAAGTAACAAAATATCATTGCCTGCTTATCTAGGATAATTGGCCTATATATATATATATTATATAATAATATATATATATATATATATATAGGATATATATATATATTATTATATATAATATATATATATATATATGATTATATATATTATATATATATATTATGGCCCATCCTAGATAAGCAGGCAATGATAATTTTCGTACTTTTTTTTTTAAGAATTTTGACACCTTTGCAGTACAATTTGTTGAGTTAAGCTAAGAATAGTGTGAGGCTATAATTTTGCTTTTGCGTTCTAATTGATTTATAAATTATATTGCTTCACTGATTTTAAGAAAGGAAAATTCTTTCAAATATATGAATTTATTTACAAATATTTAGTATAATATAATAATAATAATATAATAATAATACATAAATAATAATAATAAAATTACTAATAAGGCCAGCATCCCATAAAAGTTCAGGCATGTTAACTAGAAACTATAAACATATACACGAAAATAATATCATTTTATTAAGAGACATTTTTTCCGCAGAAATTAAAAAAAAAATTAATTTATTCTAATATTTATTATAACAGCTCCATATTAATATTAGTAAAAGTGGCCGGCCTGATTCACGAAAGACGTTTGAAAGCTGCAACGTCAATCGAGGAAAAAGTTGCGCCAATGTCGCTGTACAATATATGTGGACGAAGATGATGCGAGGAAAGAAATCACTGCTACTCAATTTTTTTTCTTTTTTATCTCCTTCTTAGGGGTTCGAGCCGACGGAGGGAGCAGAGGGGGGGACGACGTCCCCCCGTCGTCCCCCGTCAGGCCGAGAAACCCCGACTCTCTCTACCGTTCTTGTTTACCCGTGGGTTATTTGTGCGTTTTAAAAAGAAGAAAATCAACATTTGGCCCTTTCCTCTCACTCCGTTGAGTAAGCTCCATCTCTTGATTTATTTCAAAAAAAACTGTAAAATTTTTCACAATTTTTAACAATTTAATTTTTTAAAAAGCGTTATTTTTTTTATTTTATTTTTATTTCTGCGGTAAAAATGTCTCTGATTAATAAAATGATATTTATTTTCGTATACCTATTTATAGTTTTTTAGTTACATGCCTGAACTTTTCGGGATGCTTGATAAATATAATAAATATTAATAATAATAATATGGCCAAAACTAAAGAAGTTACCAGCATGATATCTCGCGAAAACTAAGTTAGGTACAAGAAAACTGATAACAATATGGAATTCAGCGTATGAAATTTGTATGGAAAATGAAAAAAAAAAAATTTTTTTTTTATTTTTTTTTTATATCATCCAAAAACTCGATAGGTAGAAGAAAACATAAAAACATATATGGGAATCAGCGTTAATATTATTTAGGGGGCTCGAGACGAAGGGGGGGAACGAGGGGGGGAGTTTTCCATACCGTAGGGGAGGGGCGAGGAACCCCCGCGACACCAAATACCAAAGAGCGGGTTCCGGAACCCTCCCCGGAGGGGGGAAATAGTCCCACCCCGTCGTCCCCAGGAGGCCGAGAGACCCCGACTCTTGCATCTTTGGGTTTACCCTGGGGTATTATTTTAGTTAAAAAAAAAATAAAATCTTTTTTCATACATATTTCATGCGTTGATTCTAAAAAATCATGTATTAGTTTTTCTTGTACCTTATCGGTAGTTTGGAATATAAAAAATAAACACAAAGTAAAAAATTTTTTTTTCATTTTCCTACAATTTTCAATAACGCTATTCCATAATAACGTTATCAGTTCTTCTCTGTTCTATCTTAGTTTTCGAGGATATCCATAGGCGGGGTAACTTCTTTATTTCAACCAATAATAATATAATAATAATAATAATAATAATACATAATAATAATAATATAATAATAATAATATAATAATATTAATTAAATACAAATTAGTTATCTGAAAACATTTAACACCAGCAATAATTCTTACGGTCATAGTTAATCTAAAATATCTTGGTATGCTATGAAAATATTGAAGCATAGCTATGTATAGAGTGAGACTTTTCCTTATTTTATAGATCTATTTATACAAGGAAGCATTCTTTAAAAATAATTTTGCTTCACTATATTTTTATATAAAATTTTGGAACAATTTATACATCCTAGCAACATTTTAGTACGTTTTCCGTTCAAGTACTTTTTATTGCCTGCTTATCTAGGAATTGGCCTATAGCTATAGTATATATATATATATATATATATACTATATATATATATATATATATACTACTATATATATATATATAGTATTATAATATATATATTATATTATATATATATTTATATATATATAATATATATATATATATATTTATATTATATTATATATTATATATATATATCTATATAATTATATATATATATAATATATTATATATATATACTATTATTATAATAATAATATATATATATGGTGATAATTGGTTTAGAGCGACAACTATCATCGACCCATATCTCAAAAACTACAATAGCTAAGGGAAAAAGCGAATACTTGTGGAATCCTGGCAAAATTTTATTGGGAAACTGTAAAAAAAAACAAAACCAAAAAAAATGAAAAATGAAACAAAAAATCATATCTCCAAAACTAAAATAGCTAC
Organism: Trachelipus rathkii; assembly: GCA_015478945.1. Classification (NCBI taxonomy): domain Eukaryota; kingdom Metazoa; phylum Arthropoda; class Malacostraca; order Isopoda; family Trachelipodidae; genus Trachelipus; species Trachelipus rathkii. Next base: position 1,142 of record JABUQX010034717.1, on the reverse strand, counting down.
AGTGAAAAGGAATACATTTTTGGAATCCTTGTAAAATTTTGTTATGAAAATGTAAAAATAAATAAAATATAACATAAATAAAATAAATATTGGCAATTTTTTTTTTTTTAGGAGCAGGGGGACATATATATACTATATATCTATATATATATAGTATATATATATATTAATATATATATAATATACTGTATATATATATATATATATATATATATATATATATATATATTATTTGTCAAAGCTGTGGAGACGGCAAGTGGAGGCTTGAGCCGGACGGGGACACAGGGGATGCACGTTTTCCATACCGCCGTAGGGAGGGGCGGAGGAACCCCCGGCGACCCCAAATACCAAAGAGCGGGGGTTCCGGAGACCCTCCCGGGGGGGGGGGGGCCTACCCCGTAGTACCCCGGAAGGCCGAGAGACCCCGAACCCTACCATCGGTGCGGTATACCCTTGGGTTTCCTTTAGTAAAAGAAAAAGAAAATTTAATAGAAAGTCTATTTATTTTAACGAGTACCAATAAAAGGTCTCTAAATAGGCTCTCTAATCTATTAACTATATTTCTTACAATATATTTTTTATATTTTTTATTTTTTTACACTTTTTTCCTAACTAAAATTTTACAGGATTCCAAAAATGTATTCTTTTCGCTGTACGGCTATTGTAGTTTTTGAGAATTTTTTTTTTTTTTTGTTTTTTTTACATTTCTGTAATACGCTGCATTCAGCACCTGTATCCTTTTCCTTGTGGCTCTTGTAGTTTTTGAGATATGGATTGATGATAGTTGTCGCTCTAAACCAATTAATCATCATATATCATATAAATATATATATTATATATATATATAATACAATATATATATATATATATATATATAATTAATAGTATAATATATATATATTTATATATATATATATAGATCATATTAATATATAATATATATATTATATAATATATATATATATATTATATATAATCTATATATATATATATCCAAAACTATACAATAGCTACAGCGAAAAGAATACATTTTTGGAATCTGGTAAAATTTTACAGATAGGAAAATGTAAAAAAAGAAAATTTATTGTTAATCATTATAGTATGTATGAATTAGAGAGCCAAATTTAGAGAACCTTTTAATT
>JABUQX010034716.1:5000-10000 GCA_015478945.1 Trachelipus rathkii | reverse complement strand
GTATTTAACGAAACTTAAAAGAATCGAAGTTCATTTACAATGGAAACAATTAAATCGTAGGTATGATTTTGTGCTGAAATTTTATTTATATTTAAATGAACTAGAAGTAAACTCCTTGCATAGAAAGATAGACAATTGGAGAAGGTATTTCTGAAAGGGTTTTTTATTGTTTTAGATTAGATTGATATCATAAATGGATATAACTATTCTTTTATTTTAACACTAATTTATTTTAATTCAATATATATATATATATATATATATATATCAGTGGCGTAGCTAATATATTTATATATATAATATATATATTATATATATATATATATATATATATATTATATATATATTATATATATATTATATAATATATATAATTATAAATATAAAATATATATATATATATATTATATAATATAATATAATATATATAATATATATATAATTATAATATATATAGTAAATATATAATATATATAATATATAATATTATATATATTATATATATATAATATATATATTATAGTATATATATCAGTGCGTAGCTAGATGTTTCCACAATGGGTAGCAAAGATATACTATATATATATATATATATATATATAATATATATATATATATATATATATCATATATATATATATATATATATATAATATATATATATATAATGAAATTAATTAAAATTGCAGGTGAAACATGGTTTCCAAAGAAAATTAAAAAAAAAAAACTATTTATGGCAACATCGGAGAGTACGACGAGCGAGAGGCGGCTCGCCTCCCTTTATATAATTGCAAGTATACGATTAATTTTATTTCAGCTTCGCCTATGTGCCTAGGAAAGTTAAGCAGTGGATAGGAAGCAATGCATATAAATACCTTCATTTTTTTTATATTTCTTTAAGATTTTGTAGATTAATTTTCTTATGGTTTCTTATTATATTAACATTTTTTATATTTTTTTATTTGTTTTTCTTAATTATTAATTTGTTCTTAAAAATAAGATAGGCAATGCCTACCCAGCCTATTCCTTAACAAACTACTGAACTATATATATATATATGGATATATATATTATTATATATATAATATATATATATATATATATATATATAGTATATATATATATTATATATATATATATATATATAATATATATATAATTATATATATATATATATATAATATATATTTATAGAACTTGTTCTTTCTGACCTTCGATTTCGATATATCGATAATATATCGATACCGATATATCTATCGATATATATATATATATATATATATATATATATATAATATATATATAATACTATATATTTATTATTATTATATATATAGTATAATACTATAATATAAGTATATATATATATATATATATACACACACACATATATATATATATATATATATCGTTTCGCCAGTCGCGAGCATATAGATACGATTACTAATAATATATAAGCGTTATATAATTATCTTCGATCTTTATATATATATATATACTATATATATCCCATATATAGTATAAGTTATTCAACGCATTAACGCATAGCGCGGGGAAGAACATAACAATTAAGATAGATGAATAATTCATAACTATAATATATATATATATAGTTATAATATTATATATATATATTATATATTATATATATATCTATATATAATTAAAATCTTTCAATCCTAACCACACTCTATCCTAACCTAGACTTAAAAAGCCGTACAGTACGACCTATCTAGACGGATCGTCGTGCCGAACCTAGATCGTAACCTACATGGATCGTCTTTGTCGTAAACCTTAAGCCTAACTAGATTTATTGTCGTTTGCCGCTAAACCTAAACCCTAATCCTAAAATAGTTTGTCCTTAAGTAAAAAAAAATAATGAATATTTAGTTTTAAATAAAATTAATCAAGACTGACGACTTATGAATAATTCTGCTATAGCTTCCAGGAAATGTTCAAATCTCTCATCTTTAGGATGCTTTCTTTGCTTGTGCCTCGTGTTGGGAGTATTTAATTTGACCTACAAAATTAAAGAAATGTTTTAAAACATCACCTATATTATATTATAATATATATATATATATATATAAAAGAATTACTATATATATATATAAAACATATAATAATATATATATATACTATTATATATTATATATATAAATATATATATATATATATAATATATATATATATATTATAATATATATTATATATATTATATAATATATAATAGTATAATATATATATATATACATATATATTATATATATATATATATATAAATATATATATATATATATATTATATCTTTAACATATATAAAATCATCACCTATATTATATATATATATATATATATAAGGAGGAAACTTTTAACATATATTAAATTAAATAAGAGATCTTACCTTAAATTTCCTATATTTAGTAAATGTTTATTTGCCCTTTAAATTTTTTTAAAACTAATTTATAATGTTGGGCAAACTGAAATACATTGTAGTTGTTTTAAATTTCAAATAATTTATAAATATTCATATTTCAAATTAATTCCACAAACACTTGCTACCTCTACAACTTCAGTCATGAATGAAGATAGCGGCCAGAATGAAGTCTTGAAAGGAGCTTCTCAATAGGTACATCGAATTACAAATATCGAATATTTGAATATATCGTTTGTTGGAACTTATAAATTTTTTTTGTTCAGAAAAGAATCTTAAGTTTAGTCTAGCATAAGTTTTCCGACCATTAATAGAATTTAGCGAATATATTACATGATTAAAACATTGAAAGTTACATTCCTTATAACTTATATACCGGACTAATTTGCTAAGGGTCTCCAGGGTTTAATCTCGTCCCCATGCGTAACGTGTTTACTATATAATATATAATATATAATATTATATTATTATATATATTAATATATATACTTATATATTATATATAATAATATATAATATAAATATATATGATATATATATATATATATATATATATCTAAGTGGTTGGACTCTGTTAATAGGGGGAAAATTTTCGATGGAAAAAACAACGAATTTCGGGTATGCTTTATTTGTAGGACAATTTCGTATTTTAGCGCTATTTTATATATTATGAATTTTATATTTATTAAGGTAAATATTCTATAAAAATTAAAAAATATTATATAGTAATTATGACATATTTTTAAGAAATTAACAATTAAATATTTATCCATTTTTACTATATGCGCCCGCTGTTAGGAAGAATTTCTTCGCCTAAAATAATTATATATATATAATATATATAATACATATATATATATTATATATAGTATATATATATATATATATATATATATATAATATACAGAAAGAAAGACAACAGAGAGGACAGACAGAGAGGACAGGTTAGATTATGTTAGATTACGGTAGGTTAGGTTAGGTTAGGTTAGGTTAGGTTAGGTCAGGTTACTTATGATTTTATGTTATTATCGTTCCCCAAAGACTTTCGATTGTGTTAGTCTGTTCCCCCGTCACAGGATCTACAAAATTCAGTGAATTATTTATAGTTCAAGTATTGATAGCCTGTTTATGATGTTGAGTTACCTTCCATTTGTCTTGATTATTCGGATTTTTGGTTCCACATGATTCTTCTATTAATCTTCCTAGAATGTGCACTATCTCTTTTTCAACTCTACTAAAAATATTCCTAGAGTCCCTACTACACCGCTTAACAACCCAATGTGCTTGCATTGACCTTTTGTTTATATTTTTCTTTTAGAAAAAAAACGATTCATCACTTCAAAACAGTTTCCCATCTACCTCCAATTTTTCTTATTTTTTACAGTTTCCGAATAGCAAACTATCCATACATTTTGCGTAAATTCTTTGGATAGTTACAATGCTTCACATCATCATTCTTGTACATTTACTTAAAAAGATATCATTTTAAATAAAGAAATTATTTGCAGCTAATTACTATATGGCAACATTAGACCACGAAAGAATAACGTATTATTGCCAGAAGAGGGACCATGATTCTAGTATCCTTCAACTGACTGCATCGAGAACCATAACGTATATTTCTCATGTTCTTTTTATTAATTTACAGTCTAGTTTACATTTCAAACATTATAATTCGCTTTTGTTAAGTGTACAATTTGCATAAATACTAACATACTTCCTTTGTCTTTCAAAAATTCATTTAAATCTTCTAATTTCATGCGAAACTACTATATTCTTTAAATTTTAAGACTACATTAAGAGCCATGCATGTACATCCGCATAACATCCGCATCCGCAACCAAAATCTCTGGAAACCATTCGCATCCGCATCCACACTTAAACGACATCAGCATTAGCCATCCGCATCCGCACCCGACTTTTTACCATGAGGATGCGGATGTGAAATATATATAATATATATATATATAATATAAGACTATAATATATATATATTAATATAATATATATATAACTACATATATAAAGTATATTTATTAGTAATTATATATTACGAAGTCACAGGCAAATAACTAAAGGCATATCTTACAGAGGTTACTATAATAAATTATTATAATATATATATATATATAATATATATATATACCCCTATATATATACTTGCAGTTCCATGTACTTCAAGTAGAATAGTATTTTTTTTATTTATCTTTATTTTTATTGAATGAAAGCTGATTATTGTTTAAATTTATAAAGTAATTCAAATAATTATGTTGTTGCAGTTTTGCAAGTGAACAATTATTTAGCTCAGCTTGTCTCATCTACGATGAGGGAAGCGTATGCGACAACTTCTGGGCGAGAAGGCAGAAAAACTTTTATTTTTGAAGCATAATTTACCTCATATAAATTTTGAGTATTAGAAATTATGACTTCAAAGTTAAGAGCATAATTTTTGTAAGCCACTTTCTGATGGGTGGAGGTGCGGGGAACCAAGCACTGGACTTGGGAGGATGCAAAGCGAGTTGTTCTCGTCCCGCATCCCTCGAACTTTCAGACTTTATTAAAGGCC
>JABUQX010034715.1:0-90301 GCA_015478945.1 Trachelipus rathkii | reverse complement strand
AAAAAAATTTTTTTGATTTTTTGGGGCTATTTTATTTTTTTTCTCGAAAACTACGATAGCTACAAGAAAACTAATAACATTCGTGGAATCAGCGTAACAAAATTGTTCTAAAAATGAAAAAAAAAATTTTTTATTTTTTTTTTGATATTTTATTTTTTTTCTCGAAAACTACGATAGCTACAAGAAAACTAATAACATTCGTGGAATCGGCGTAAGATAATTGTTCTGAAAAAAAAAAAAAACATTTTTTGAAATTTATTTTATTAGTTTTAATAATTTTTTTTTTTCCGAAACCTACGATAGCTAGACGGCAACTATTTTTTTCTCTATTTTTAAAACAAATTTCTTACGCTGATTCCAAAAAGGTTATTATTTTTTTTGTAGCTATCGTAGTTTTCGAGAAAAAAAATAAATAACCAAAATAAACAAAAAAATTTTTTTTTCCATTTTTAGAACAAATATCTTACGCTGATTCCACGAATGTTATTAGTTTTCTTGTAGCTATCGTAGTTTTCGAGTTTTTTGCACTTTATACTTCGACTTATATAAGTATGTTTTTAGTTCGCGTTTGTTCGTGCTGACGTCGTTCGTTTGTTTGGTTGAACTAATATAGTCGAAGGTCTAAGTGCAAATTCCGAAAATAATTTCGACTTATAAAATTTTTTGGAAATATTTTTTCTGTGATTTTTTTAAGCATTTTCACACTTGGGAACCTTGACTTATATCAGTTCCCATTGAGACGTCACTATATGGGGTTGAGGTGATAGTTTATACCTTAAAAAGGTGTTGCGCGATCAAGTTAGATCGTTTTTCGGTTCCTTCGAAACGTCACTATAGTATAGTGTCTGCCTTAACGGAATCCGCAACACCGGCTCAATGCTTTCAAATACCATTTTCTTAAGCTCAGACTATCGTTAAACGAGGTTTATGACGTGCATGGATAGTGACGCCTGTCGGGAACTAATATAGCGGCGAAAGGTCTAACGTGTAGAAAATCTAAAAAAAGTCACAAAGAAAATATTTCCCCCGATAATTTTCTGTTCAATTTTTTTTCGGAATTTGCACTTAGACCTTCGACTTATATTAGTCCCGAATGGGCGTCACTATATGACGTCATAGTGGGTTTAACGATAGGTATCTCGAAAACTAGGATAGCTACAAGAAAACTAATAACATTCGTGGAATCAGCGTCAAGATAATTTGTTCTAAAAATGGAAAAAAAAAATTGTGTTATTTTTTTTATAGTTTTATTTTTTTTTTCCTCGAAAACTACGATAGCTACAGGAAAACTAATAACATTCGTGGAATCAGCGTAAGAAAATTGTTCTGAAAATGGCAAAAAATTTTTGATTTTTTTGAGCTATTTTATTCTTTTTTCTCAAAAACATACGATAGCTAGCAAGGAAATATATAACATTCGTGAATCAGCGTAAAAATTGTTCTAAAAATGGCAAAAAAATTTTTGATTTTTTGGGGATAATTTTATTTTTTTTCTCTCGACAAACTACTACGAATAGCTACAAAGAAATACTAATTGAACATTTCGTGGAATCAGCGTAAGAAAATTGTTCCAAAAATGAAAAAAAAAAAAGTTTTGAAATTTTTTGGGATATTTTATTTTATTCTCAAAACTACGATAGCTAAAAGAAAACAAATAACATTCGTGGAATCAGCGTAAGAATATTGTTCTAAAATGGCAAAAAAATTATTTTTGATTTTTTGGGGGTCTATTTTATTTTTTTTCTCGAAAACTACCATATAAGAAAACTAATAACATTCGTGGAATCCAGCGTAAGAAAAATTGTTCTGAAAATGGCAAAAATTTTTTTTTTGATTTTTTGTTGGGGTCTAGTTTATTTTTTTTCTCCAAAGACTACGGATAAAGGTACAAGAACTAATACATTCGTCCGGAATCTAACGTAAGAGATAAATTGGTTTCAAAAAAATGGGAAAAGAAAAATTTTGAATTTTTTTTTTGGATATTTTATTTTTTTTTCTCGAAACTTACAATAGCTACAAGAAAACTAATAACATTCGTGGAATCAGCGTAAAAAAATTGTTCTGAAAATGGCAAAAAAATTTTTTTGGTTTTTTGGGGCTATTTTATTTTTTTTCTCAAAAAGTACGATAGCTACAAGAAAACTAATAACATTCGTGGAATCGGCGTAAGAAAATTGTGTTTTTAAGAATTGGAAAAAAAAATTTTTAGATTTTTTTTTGGATATTTTATTTTTTTTCCTCGAAAACTACGATCAGCTACAAGAAAACTAATAACATTCGTGGAATCAGCGTAAGAAAATTGTTCTAAAAATGGCAAAAAAATTTTTTTGATTTTTTGGGGGTATTTTATTTTTTTTTCTCAAAAACTACGATAGCTACAAGAAAACTAATAACATTCGTGGAATCAGCGTAAGAAAATTGTTCTAAAAATGTAAAAAAAAAATTTTTAATTTTTTTGGGATATTTTATTTTTTTTCTCGAAAACTACGATAGCTACAAGAAAACTAATAACATTCGTGGAATCTCAGCGTAAGAAAAAAATGTTCTAAAACTCGGCAAAAAATTTTTTTTTTGATTTTTTGGGTTTTATTTTATTTTTTTCTCGAAAACTACGATAGCTACAAGAAAACTAATAACATTCGTCGGAATCACGTAAGAAATTTCTGAAAATATGAAAATTTGTTTTTGGATTTTTTTGGTTTTATTTATTTATTTCTCGAAAACTACGATAGCTAAAAGAAAACTATTGTTTCTCCATTTTTAAAACAAATTTCTTACGCTGATTTCCAAAAAAGGTTATTATTTTTTTGGTAGCTATCGTAGTTTTCGAGAAAAAAAAAAATAAACAAACCCAAGAACCAATAAAAAATTTTTTTTTTCATTTTTAGAACAAATATCTTTACGCTGATTCCACGAATGTTGATTAGTTTTCTTGTGGCTATCGTAGTTTTCGAGTTTTTGCAACTTAGACCTTCGACTTATATAGTATGTTTTGTGTTCGTTTGTTCGTCTGACCGTTCGTTCGTTTGTTTGTTGAACTAATATAAGTCGAAAGTCTAAGTGCAAATTCCGAAAAATAATTTCGATTTGAAATTTTTTGGGAAATTATTTTCTCTGTGATTTTTTAGATTTTCACACTTAGACCTTTGACTTATATCAGTTCCCGTTGCGACGTCACTATATGGGGTTGAAGTGATAGTTTATACCTTAAAAGGTGTTGCGCGATCAAGTTAGATCGTTTTCGCATACCTTTCGAAACGTCATCTATAGTAAGTGTCGCCTTACGCGGAATCGAAAGCGGACTGAATCGCTTTCATAATGCCACTTTTTAGTGTATCAATCTCGCTTCACTCGATATACGTGACGTTTCAACGGAATGATTATCATAGTCAAAGGTGCTAAGTGTGAAAATCTCCTAAAATCACAAAGAAATATTTCCACGATAATTTTCTGGTTCAATTTTTTTCGGATTTTGCACTTAGGACTCTTCACTTAATATTAGTCCCGAATGGGCGTCACTATATATGACGTCATAGTGGGTTTAACGATAGGTATCTCGAAACTACGATAGCTACCAGAAAACTAATAACATTCGTGGAAATCAGCGTAAGAAAATTGTTCTTAAAATGAAAAAAAAAATCTTTTGAAATTTTTTTGCCACTATTTCTATTTTTTTTTCTCGAACTACTAACTGATAGCTAATAAGAAAACTAATAACAGTCGTGGAATCAGCGGAAAGAAAATTGTTCTAAAAATGGCAAAAAATTTTTTTGATTTTTTTGGGGCTATTTTTATTTTTTTCTCAAAAACTACGAATAGCTACAAGATAAACATAACATTCGTGGAATCAGCGTATGATAATTGTTCTAAAAATGGCAAAAAAAAATTTTTTTGATTTTTGGGGCTATTTTATTTTTTTCTCTGAAAACTACGATAGCTTACAAGAAAACTAATAGACATCGTGGAATCAGCGGTAAGAAAACTGTTTCCAAAATTTGGCAAAACACTTAAGATTTGAATTGTTTGGGCTATGCTATTTTTTAATCTCAAAACTACGATAGTCATAGAAACTAATAGCATGCTTGTAATCAACGTAAGAAAATTGTTCAAAAAAATGAAAAAAAATTTTGAATTTTTTTTGGATATTTTATTTTTTTTCTCGAAAACTACGATAGCTACAAGAAAACTAATAACATTCGTGGAATCAGCGTAAGAAAATTGTTCTAAAAATGGCAAAAATTTTTTTTTGATTTTTTGGGGGTATTTTATTTTTTTTCTCAAAAGTACCGAATAGCTTACAAGAAAACTTATAACATTCGTGGATTCAGCGTATGCGAATGCTTTCAAATGCAAATGATTAGCACATTTCAATTATTTGGGCATCATTTTTTATTTTAATTCTTCGAAAACTACGATAGCTACAAGAAAACTAAACACATTCGTGGAATCAGCGTAAGAAAATTGTTCTAAAAATGGCAAAAAAATTTTTTTGGATTTTTTGGGGTTATTTTATTTTTTTTTCTCGAAAACTACGATAGCTACTAGAAAACTTGTCTCATTCGTGGATAAGCGTAAGAAAATTGTTCTAAAAATGTAAAAAAAATTTTTTTAATTTTTTTGGGATATTTTATTTTTTTTCTCGAAAACTACGATAGCTACAAGAAAACTAATAACATTCGTGGAATCAGCGTAAGAAAATTGTTCTAAAAATGGCAAAAATTTTTTTTTGATTTTTTGGGGTTATTTTATTTTTTTTTCTCGAAAACTACGATAGCTACAAGAAAACTAATAACATTCGTGGAATCAGCGTAAGATAGTTGTTCTGAAAATATGAAAATTTGGCTACAAAATTTGGTTATATTTTTATTTTTTTCCGAAACTAGGATAGGTAAAAGGAAACTATTGTTTTTTTTTCCATTTTTTAAAAAAATTTTTCTACGTTGATTCCAAAAAGGTTTATTTTTTTTTTTGTAGCTATCGTAGTTTTCGAGATAAAAAAACATAAAAAATCCAAAAAAATCAAAAATTTTTTTCCCTTTTTAGAACAAATATCTTACGCTGATTCCACGAATGTTATTAGTTTTCTTGTAGCTATCGTGGTTTTCGAGTTTTTTGCACTTAGACCTTCGACTTATATCTCTGACCGTTCGTTCGTTTGTTTGTTGAACTAATATATAGTGTCGCCCTACGGGAATCGCAAAAGCGGCTGAACGCTTTCAAATGCCACTTTTTAGTGTATAAACTCGCTTCAACTCGATATAGTGACGGTTCAACGGGAACAATATGTCAGGTCTAAGTGGAAAATTTTATATAATATATATATATAATAATATATATATATATATATATATATATAATTATATATATATATATATATATATATATATATATATATATATATATATATATATATATATATATAATATATATATATTATATATTTAACACTTTAGCTTTACCGTTATTCATTCGCGCATTTATGTAATTTTTTTTTTAATTTAGTCAACCTTAAATTCAGTTTTCTATGTTAATTAATTTTTAGAGGTAACTAAACTAAATGATTTTTTTTAAAAAAAAATTAAATAAATAACTACGATAAAACTACGATAGCTACAAGAATAAAACTAATATCATTCGTGGAATCAGCGTAAGAAAAATTGTTCTAAAAATGGCAAAAAATTTTTTTTGATTTTTTGGGGCTAAGTTTTTATTTTTTTTCTGTCAACAAATTCTGATAGCTACAAGAAAACTAATAACATTCGTGGAATCAGCGTAAGAAAATTGTTCTAAAAATGGCAAAAAAAATTTTTTGATTTTTTGGGGCTATTTTATTTTTTTTCTCGAAAACTACGATAGCTACAAGAAAACTAATAACATTCGTGGAATCAGCGTAAGAAAATTGTTTTAAAAATGAAAAAAAAATTTTTTGGAATTTTTTTGTGATATTTAATTTTTTTTCTCGAAAACTACGATAGCTACAAGAAAACTAATAACATTCGTGGAATCAGCGTAAGAAAATTGTTCTAAAAAGGCAAAAAATTTTTTTTTTTTTTTTGGGCTATTTTATTTTTTTTCTCGAAAACTACGATAGCTACAAGAAAACTAATAACATTCGTGGAATCAGCGTAAGAAAATTGTTCTAAAAATGGCAAAAAAATTTTTTTGGATTTTTTGGGGCTTTTTTATTTTTTTTCTCAAAAACTACGATAGCTACAAGAAAACTAATAACATTCGTGGAATCAGCGTAAGAAAATTGTTCTAAAAATGAAAAAAAAATTTTTTGATTTTTTGGGGGTATTTTATTTTTTTTCTCAAAAACTACGATAGCTACAAGAAAACTAATAACATTCGTAAAAATCACCGTAAGAAAATTGTTCTAAAAATGGCAAAAAAATTTTTTTGATTTTTTTGGGCTATTTTATTTTTTTTCTCAAAAACTACGATAGCTACAAGAAAACTAATAACACTCGTGGAATCAGCGTAAGATATTTGTTCTGAAAATATGAAAATTTGTTTTTGGATTTTTTTTGGTTATTTATTTTATTTTCTCGAAAACTACCATAGCTACAAGGAAACTATTGTTTTTCCATTTTTAAAACACATTTCTTACGCTGATTCCAAAAAGGTTATTATTTTTTTTGTAGCTATCGTAGTTTTCGAGAAAAAAAATAAATAATAAAAAAAAATCAAAAATTTTTTTTTTCCATTTTTAGAACAAATATCTTACGCTGATTCCACGAATGTTATTAGTTTTCTTGTAGCTATCGTAGTTTTAAAATTTTTTGCACTTAGACCTTCGACTTATATCAGTTCCCGTTGAAACGTCACTATATGGTTTGGACACGTGGTGCGAGCGTGATGACGTAGGTATTAGAGCGAAGAGCATACACACGGTCGTGAGCGTGAGCGAGGATTTAGCATGGTCAAGCCGTAGGTCGAGCCGTGGGGTTGAGCTGTGGGTTCCGAAGCCCCCCTGGGGGGTGGGGTTTTTTTTTGGAAAAGGGCCCCCCCGGGGTTGGGGTTTTTTTTTTGGAAAAGCCCCCGTGGGGTTGCAGCGTGGGTTGAAGCGTGGGTTGAGCGTTGGGTCGAGCGTGGGTTGAGCGTGGGTTGAGCGTGGGTTGAGCGTGGGGTGAGCGTGTGGGTTGAGCGTGGGTTGAGCGTGGGTCGAGCGTGGGTCGAGCACGTGGGTCGAGCGTGGTCGATCGTGGGTCGGCGTGAGGTTGATGGTTCCGTTCGGAAGAATGATAGTATTGTTTTGTGTTCGTGTTGTTTCGTCTGAACCGTGTTCGTTTCGTTTGTTTGTTGAACTAATATAAGTAAGGTCTAAGTGCAAATTCCGAAAAATAAATTTTCGACTTAAAATTTTTGGGAAAAGTTACTTTTTTCTCTGTGATTTTTTGAGAATTTTCACACTTAGACCTTTGTACTTATATCAGTTCCCGTGCGACTCACACTATATGGGGTTGAAGTGATAGTTTATGCCTTAAAAGGTGTTGCGCGATCAAGTTAGATCGTTTTTCGGTTCCCTTCGAAACGTCACTATAGTATAGTGTCGCCTTACGGGAATCGCAAAAGCGGCTGAACGCTTTCAAATGCCACTTTTTAGTGTATCAACTCGCTTCAACTCGATATAGTGACGTTTCAACGGGAACTGATATAAGTCAAAGGTCTAAGTGTGAAAATCTCTAAAATCACAAAGAAAATATTTCCCCGATAATTTTCTGTTCAATTTTTTTTTCGGAATTTGCACTTAGACCTTCGACTTTATATTAGTCCCGAATGGGTGTCACTATATGACGTCATGTGGGTTTAACGATAGGTATCTCGAAAACTAGGATTGCTACAAGAAAACTAATAACATTCGTGGAATCACCGTAAAAGATATTTGTTCTAAAAATGAAAAAAAAAAATTTGAAATTTTTTGGGATATTTTTTTTTTCTCGAAAACTACGATAGCTACAAGAAAACTAATAACATTCGTGGAATCAGCGTAAGAAAATTGTTCTAAAAAAGGGCAAAAAAAATTTTTTATTTTTTGGGGCTATTTTATTTTTTTTCTCAACAACTAACGAATAGGTCCTACAACAGAAAACAAGAATAAGACATTTCGTGGAACAGCGTAAAGATATTGTTCTAAAAAGTGTGACATACACATGAATTTTTTTGAATTTTTTTGGGGCTATTTTATTTTTTTTCTCGAAAACTACGATAGCTACAAGAAAACTAATAACATTCGTGGAATCAGCGTAAGAAAATTGTTCTAAAAATGGCAAAAAAATTTTTTTGATTTTTTGGGGCTATTTTATTTTTTTTCTCAAAAACTACGATAGCTACAAGAAAACTAATAACATTCGTGGAATCTAACGGTAATATAAAGAGTTGTTCAACGAAAAATGGAAAAAAAATTTTTTGAAATTTTTTTTGTATATTTTTATTTTTTTTTCTCGAAAACTACGATAGCTCAAGAAAACTAATAACATTGTTCATAGAAGATCAGCGTAAGAAAATGTTCTATGAACATGGCAAAAATTATTTTTTGGTTTTTTGGGGCTATTTTATGGTTTTTTTCCGAAAAAGTAGATAGCCTACGAAAGATAAACTAATAACATGTCGTGGAATCAGCGTATGAAAATTGTTCTAAAAATGGAAAAAAATAAATTTTTTGATTTTTTTTTGGATATTTTATTTTTTTTCTCGGAAACTACGATAGCTACAAAAAAATAGAAAACTAATAACATTCGTGGAATCAGCGTAAGAAAATTGTTCTGAAAATGGCAAAAAAAATTTTTTGGTTTTTTGGGGCTATTTTATTTTTTTTTTCTCAAAAACTACGATAGGTACAAGAAAACTAATAACATTCGTGGAATCAGCGTAAGAAAATTGTTCTAAAAATGTAAAAAAAATTTTAAAAAAAATTTTTTTGGGCTATTTTATTTTTTCTCGAAAACTACGATAGCGTACATAAGAAAACTAATAATCATTCTGGATCAGCGTAATGACAAATTAGGTTACTAAAAAATGGCAAAAATTTTTTTGATTTTTTTGGGGTTATTTATTTTTTTTCTCGAAAACTACAATAGCTAGCAAGAAAACTAATAACATTCGTGGACATCAGCGGAAAGATAGCTTGTTCTGAATGAATATTGAAAAATTTGTTTTTGATTTTTTTTTTGGGTTATTAATTTTAAATTTTCTCGAAACTACGATAAGGTACAAGGAACTGATGTTTTTCCATTTTTACAAACAAGTTTCTTAACGCTGTTCCAAAAAGGTTATTATTTCTTTTGGTAGCTATCGTAGTTTTCGAGAAAAAAAAATAATAAAAACCAAAAAGATCAAAAAAATTATTTTTTTTCCATTTGTTGAACAAATTTTTTCGCTGATTCCACGAATGTTATTAGTTTCTTGTAGCTAATCCGTAGTTTTCGAGTTTTTTGGCACCTTAGACCTTCGACTGTATAATCTCTGCCGTTCGTTAGTTTGTTTTGTTGAACTAATATATAGTGTTCCCCTACGGGAATCGCAAAAGGCGTGCTGAGCGCTTTCCAATGCCACTTTTAGTGTATAAACTCGCTCAATACTCGATATAAGGTGACGTTTCAAGGACTCATATGTCAAAGGCTAAGTGTGAAATCTTATATATATATAATATATATAATATAATATTATATATATATTATATATATATATTATATTATAATAATATATATTTATATTAGAAATATAATATAAAATATTATTTGTTTTAAAATATTAAAAGTATTATATATATTATATATATATATATATATATTATATAATATATATATATATATATATATTATTATATAGTATTTACACTTTAGCTTTACCGTTATTCATTCGTCATTTATTTAATTTTTTTTTAATTTACGTCCCCTTCAATTCAGTTTTTCTATGTTAATTTAATTTTAGAGGGTAACTAAACTAAATGATTTTAAAAAAAATTCAAATAAATAACTACGATAAAAACTACGATAGCTTACAAGAAACTAATAACAGTGGAATCAGCGTAAGAAAATTGTTCTAAAAAATGGAAAAAAAATTTTATTGATTCCTCTCTTGGGTCTATTTATATATTCTTTTTTCGTCGAAAACTAACGATAGCTAACAGAAACTAATAACATTCCGTGGATCAAGTCGTACAGAAAATTGTTCCTAACCACAATGGCATATAATTTTTTTTTGAATTTTTGGGGGTATTTTATTTTTTTTTCCCCTCTCAAAAACTACGATCGCCTATCAAGAAAAACTAATAACATTCTGGAATCACCGTAAGAAAATTGTTCTAAAAATGTAAAAAAAATCTTTTAATTTTTTTTTGGTAATTTTATTTTTTTTTCTTCGAAAATCTACGATAGCTAACACAAGAAAAACTCATAACATTCGTGGAATCAGCGTAAGAAAATTGTTCTGAAGAAAAATGGAAAAAATTTTTTTTGATTTTTTGGGGTTATTTTTTTTTTTTTCAAAAACTAAGTTAGCTAAAGAAAACTAAAAACATTCCTGAAATCAGTAAGAAAATTGTTCTGAAAATATGAAAATTTGTTTTTGGATTTTTTTTGGTTATTTATATTTTTTTTTCTCGAAAACTACGATAGCTACAGGGAAACTATTGTTTCTCCATTTTTAAAACAAATTTCTTACGCTGATTCCAAAAAGGTTATTATTTTTTTTGTAGCTATCGTAGTTTTCGAGAAAAAAAAATAAACAACCAAAAAAATCAAAAAATTTTTTTTTCCATTTTTAGAACAAATATCTTACGCTGATTCCACGAATGTTATTAGTTTTCTTGTGGCTATCGTAGTTTTCGAGTTTTTTGCACTTAGACCTTCGACTTATATCTCTGACCGTTCGTTCGTTTGTTTGTTGAACTAATATATAGTGTCGCCCTACGGGAATCGCAAAAGCGGCTGAACGCTTTCAAATGCCACTTTTTAGTGTATAAACTCGCTTCAACTCGATATAGTGACGTTTCAACGGGAACTAATATGTCAAAGGTCTAAGTGTGAAAATCTAAAAAATCACAAAGAAAATATTTCCCCCGATAATTTTCTGTTCAATTTTTTTTTCGGAATTTGCACTTAGACCTTCGACTTATATTAGTCCCGAATGGGCGTCACTATATGACGTCATAGTGGGTTTAACGATAGGTATCTCGAAAACTACGATAGCTACAAGAAAACTAATAACATTCGTGGAATCAGCGTAAGAAAATTGTTCTAAAAATGGCAAAAAAAAAATTTTGATTTTTTGGGGCTATTTTATTTTTTTTCTCAAAAACTACGATAGGTACAAGAAAACTAATAACATTCGTGGAATCAACGTAAGAAAATTGTTCAAAAAAATGGAAAAAAAATTTTTGATTTTTTTTGGATATTTTATTTTTTTTCTCGAAAACTACGATAGCTACAAGAAAACTAATAACATTCGTGGAATCAGCGTAAGAAAATTGTTCTGAAAATGGCAAAAAAATTTTTTTGGTTTTTTGGGGCTATTTTATTTTTTTTCTCAAAAACTACGATAGGTACAAGAAAACTAATAACATTCGTGGAACGTAAGAAAAATTGTTCAGAACAAATGGAAAAAAATTTTGATTTTTTTTTGGATTTTTATTTTTTTTCTCGAAAACCTACGATAGCTACCAGAAAACTTAAGTAACATTCCGTGGAAATCAGCGTAAGAAAATTGTTCTGAAAATGGCAAAAAAAAAATTTTTTGGTTTTTTTGTTGCTATTTTATTTTTTTTCTCAGAAAACTACGATAGCGTACAAGAATAACCTAATAACATTCTGGTTGTGGAATCATCGTACCAGTAAAATTGTCATCCTCAAAAATGTCCCGCAAAAATTTTTTTTTGATTTTTTGGGGCTTTTTTTTTTTTTTTCAACAAAAAAACCACAAAAGCTAAAAAAAAAAAAATAAAATTCGTGGAATTAGCGTAACAAAATTTTTCTTAAAAATTAAAAAAAAAAATTTTTATTTTTTTTTTTTGATATTTTATTTTTTTTCTCGAAAACTACGATAGCTACAAGAAAAACTAATAACTTTCGTG
The DNA here is from genome assembly GCA_015478945.1 of Trachelipus rathkii. Taxonomy (NCBI): domain Eukaryota; kingdom Metazoa; phylum Arthropoda; class Malacostraca; order Isopoda; family Trachelipodidae; genus Trachelipus; species Trachelipus rathkii. Next base: position 78,228 of record JABUQX010034715.1, on the reverse strand, counting down.
GAATCAGCGTAAGATATTTGTTCGGAAAATGGCAAAAAAATTTTTTTTTTTGATTTTTTGGGGGTTTATTATTTATTTTTTTTCTCGAAAACCTACGATAAGCAAAGGAAGGCTATTTTTTTTCTCATTTTAAAAAAGCAATTTCTTGCTGTTCCAAAAGGTTATTATTTATTTTGTATGCTAATCGTAGTTTCGAGAAAAAAATAAATAACCAAAATAAACAAAAAAATTTTTTTTTCCATTTTTTGAAACAAATATCTTACGCTGATTCCACGAATGTTAATAGTTTTTTTTGTAGCTATCGTAGTTTTCGAGTTTTTGCACTTAGACCTTCGACTTATATAGTATGTTTTTAGTTCGTTTGTTCGTTCTGACCGTTTCGTCTCGTTTGTTGTTTGAACCAGGATATTTTAAGTCCGAAGGGTCTAAATGATGCCATGAAATATTCCCGAAAAATAATTTTCCGAACCTAAATTTTTTGGGAAATTAAGGCAAGCTACTCTCATTATATTTTTGGTTCTGATGTCCCTTGGGTGATTTATATAACTGTGCGAGTGATAGATTGAAGGGGCGCCAGTATAGTATTACGATAATGCATATTACGTGAGTACTATGATCTCGTACATCTGTTACAGTGTAGGTGTGATCTGTCGATTGATATTATTTATGAGAGATGTCCTTGGCTATGCTGATTTTTTGATTCGTGTATGTTTTTATGTGATATTTTGTAGTTTGTTCTACACTTAGGAACGCTGTTGTGGGTACTATATGATATAGGAATGTAGAAGCTCTGCGCTGCTGCTTAGGTACGTCATGTATAGGTGGGAGTCATAGGGCGGGCTTCGGTATGTGATTAGTAATAGTAGCTGATGTAGTGATTGTAAGAGGTAGAGTCAACGGTGTATGGGTGTTTAGATTCGATGCTTAGGAACTGTAGGATGAGCATTATTGAGTAAGACTGAAATTAGTTAGTAAACCTTAAAAGGTGTGCGCCGATCAAGTTTAGATTCGTTTTTTTTCGGTTCCCCTGATAGATAGAGTGATCTGTGCAAGAGAGAAAGAGATTGTGTCGCCTTACGGGAATCGCAAACCGGCTCAAATCTTTCAAAATACATTTTTCTTAAGCTCAGAGCTATCGTTAAACGATTATGACGTCATGATATGGACGCCTGTCGGGAACTAATATAAAGTGCGAAGGTCTAAGTGTAAAAATCTAAAAATTCACAAAGAAAATATTTCCCCCGATAATTTCAAAAATAATTTTAAGTTTCGGAATTTGCATTTTGACCTTCGACTTATATTAGTCCCCGTATGAGGCTGCGTCAATATAGACGTTCATAGTGGGTTGAACGATAAGGTATCTCGAAACTAGGATAGCTTAACATAGGAAGTAATAACGTTGCTGTGATTCAGCGTAAGATATTGTTCTAAATGAAAAAAAAAATTTTTGAGTTTTTTTTTATATTTATCTTTTTCTGTGAAGTTTAAAAAGTATAAAATATTAAATTTTGAATTCAGCGGTAAGAAATATTGTTCCTATATAATGCAACAAAATTTTTTTTGGATTTTTTGGGGATATTTTATTTTTTCTCGAAAAACTACGATAGCTACTAGAAAACTAATAACATTCGTGGAATCAACAGCGTAACAAAATTGTTCCAAAAATGAAAAAACATTTTTTGAAATTTTTTGGAATATTTTATTTTTTTTCTCAAAACTCTCGATTAGCTAAAGAAACAAATAACATTCGGTTGGAATCAGCGTAAGATAGAGTGTTCTATCAAATGCAAAAAATTATTTTTTGATTTCTTTGGGTCTATTTTATTCTTTTTTCGTCACGAAAACTACGATATAGCTAAAGAAAAGGTATAACATTCGTGGAATTTCACGTAAGTAAAGATTGCTTCTAAAGAAATGGCAAAAAAATTTTTTTGATTTTTTTGGGCTTTTTATTTTTTTTCTCAAAAACTAATACGAAAGGTACAAGAAAACTAATAACATTCGTGAAATCAGCGTAAGAAAATTGTTCAAAAAATTGGAAAAAAAAATGGTTGAATTTTTTTTTGGATATTTTTTTTTTTTTCTCGAAAACTACGATTGCTACAAGAAAAAAAAAAAATAATGGTTGAATCAGCGTAAGAAAAATTGTTCTAAAGTTACAAAAAAACATTTTTTTGTTTTGTTTGGGGCTATTTTATTTTTTTTCTCAAAAATATCGATAGCTACAAGAAAATAATAACATTTCCGTCGGAATCAGCGTATGAAAATTGTTCTAAAAAAAAAAAATTATTTTTGATTTTTTTTGGATATTTTATTTTTTTTAAAGAAAACTACGATAGCCAAGAACACTCTCCATTCGTGAATCAGCGTAAGAAATTGTTCTAAAAAATGCGAAAAAAATTTTTTTGATTTTTTGGGGGTGATTTATTTTTTTCCTCAAAAACTGCGATAGCTACAAGAAAACTCATAGTTACTTTGAATCTTTCGTTAAGAAAATTGTTCTAAAAATGTAAAAAAAATTTTTTTTAATTTTTTTTGGGATACTTTTATTTTTTTCTTCTTTCGAAAACTACGTAGCTCCAAGAGGATCTCCTTAACATTAGTGTTAATTAATGGTTGGTGCCTAGTTTTAAATATGCATATGTTTATTATTTTTTGGGCATATTTTTTTTTTTTTTTTTTTCTCGGAAACTACGATAGCTACAAGAAAACTAATAACCTTCGTGGAATCAGCGTAAGAAAATTGTTCTGAAAATATGAAAATTTGTTTTTGGATTTTTTTGGTTATTTATTTTATTTTCTCGAAATTACGTTTTTACAAGAACAGCTATGCTTTTTCTTCATTTGACCATCTTTAAAACAAATTTCAGACTATATTTTGTTTCTAAAAATGACTTAAGTTTTTCTGTAGCTATCGTAGTTTTCGAGAAAAAAAAATAAACAAAAAAAAAAATTCAAATATTTTTTTTTCCCATTTTTAGAACAAAATATCTTACGCTGATTCCACGAATGTTATTAAGTTTTCTTGTGGCTAATCGGTAGTTTTTCGAGTTTTTTGCAGCTTAGATCCTTCGATTATATCTCCTTGATCCGTTCGTTCGTTGTGTGTTGTTGAACTAAATATATTAGTGTCGCCCTAGGGAATCGCAAAGCCGGCTGAACGCCTTTCCAATCGCCACTTTTTAGTGTATAAACTCGCTTCAACTCGATATAGTACGTCGAAAGTCTAAGTATATGTCAAAGGTCTAAGTGTGAAAATCTTCATATATATATCTTAAAAAATAAGTTTATAAATTTAATATATATATATATATATATATCTATTATATTATATATATATATATAATAATATATATATATATTATATATATATATATAGTATATATATAATATATATATATTATATATATATATATATATATATTATAGGTTAGTGTCTAACAGGCTTGATCATCGATGTAATCTAGAGAACAAGCAGCACCGACAGTAGGCATACACATTGTTTGGCATATGGCATGGCACAGAAAAAAAGGACTTTGACCGCAAAAAATAGGTGCGCCAGAGTGTTAGGGGTGTTTAAAACTAACGAATACCCACGGGTAGTCCTCCCCGATGTCAGGAGTCGGGGGCTCTCGGCCTCCTGGGTGGAACTACGGGGTAGGACTAAATCCCCCCTCCGGGGTGGTCTCCGGAACCCCGCTCTTTGGTCTTTGGGTGGTCGCGGGGTTCCCTCCGACCAATCCCTCCGGGTATGAAATCATCCTCCTTACGTCCCCCATGCTCGAGCCCCCTAAAAGGGTAAATACTCCATTTTAGGGGGCTCGGAGCGTTGAGCCCCGCTATAACGGCCAATGATATATATATATATATATCAATATATTATAATATATATATATATAGGTTTATTTATATTATATATATATATATATATATATAATATATATATATATATAATATTATATATATATATATATTATATATATAATATAATAATATAATATATATATATAGTATATATAAATATATAAATTATAATATAATATATTATATATATATATATATATATATATATATATATATATTAGATATATATATATATATATATATATATAATATAAATATATGATATATATATATATATATTATTATATAATATTATATATATATTTATATATATAATATATATGACTATATATATATATTTTAACACTTTAGCTTTTACCATTATATTTTTATTCATTTATTTCATATTTTTCTTTATTAATATTTTAGTCACCTACAATTCAGTTTTACTACTTGTTAATTAATTTTTTTAAAGGTAACTAACTAAATGATTTTTTTTAAAAAAAAATTAAAATAAATAATATCTCGATAAAAACCACGATAGCTACAAGAAAACTATTAACATTCGTGGAATCAGCGTAAGGAAATTGTTCCTAAAATGGCAAAAAATTTTTTTTTAATTTTTTGCGGGCTATTTTAATTTTTTTCCTCGAAAACTGATAGCTACAAGAAACTAATCAACATTCGTGAATCAGCGTAAGAAAAATTATTCTAAATAATGGCAAAAAAGATTTTTTTTGATGTTTTTTTGGGGGTATTTTTTTAATTTTTTTTCCTCAAAACTACGATGCTACAAGAATAACTAATAACATTTCGTGATATCAGCGTATAGAAAATTTTTTCCTTAAAATGTAAAAAAATTTTTTTTAAATTTTTTCTAGGATATTTTATTTTTTTCTCGAAAACTACGATAGCTACAAGAAAACTAATAACATTCGTGGAATCAGCGTAAGAAAATTGTTCTGAAAATGGAAAAAAAGTTTTTTGATTTTTTTGGTTTTTATTTTTTTTCTCGAAAACTACGATAGCTACAAGAAAACTAATAACATTCGTGGATTCAGCGTAAGAAAATTGTAAAATAAATTTTCGCTATTTGTTTTTGATTTTTTTGGTTATTTATTTTATTTCGAGAAACTACGATAGCTACGAGGGAAGATCTATTGTTTCTCCACTTTTTTACAAACAATTTCTGGTACGCTGGATTCGCAAAAAGGTTATTAATTTTTTTTGTAGCTATCGTAGTTTTCGAGAAAAAAAAAATAAACAACCAAAAAATCAAAAATTGTTTTTTCCATTTTAGAACATAATATCGTTACCCTGCGTTCACTAATTTTACAAATATTCTTGTGGCTTCCATTTTTTTTTCGTCTTTGCCACTTATGACCCTTCGACTTATATAGTATGTTTTGTGTTCGTTTGTTCGTCTGACCGTTCGTTCGTTTGCACCAAACAAACTATATAAGTCGAAGGTCTAAGTGCCAAAATCCGAAAATAATTTCGACTTAAAACTTTTTTTGGGAAATTATTTTCTCTGTGATTTTTTAGATTTTCCCACTAGAACTGACTTATTCAGTTCCGTTGCGACTCACTAAAATGGGGTTGAAGTGACCTAGTCTTCATACCCTTAAACAGGTGTTGTCGCCGATCAAAGTAGATCGTTTTTTCGAATCCCTTCGGAAACGTCATCATCGTAATACGTGTCGCCTTACGGGCGAATCCGTCAAAAGCGGTCAACGCTTCAAATGCCAACTTTTTTAGGTGTCATAACGTCTTCACCCTCGCATAATATGCTGACGTTTCAACGGGAATGATATAAGTCAAAGGTCTAAGTGTCGAAACATCTCTAAAATCACCAAAGAAAATAATTTTCCCACGCACTAATTTTCTGTTCATTTTTTTCTTCGGACATGTTGCACTTAGACCTTCGACCTTCATCCATTAGTCCGCAATGGGCGTCATATTTACGTCATCACGTGGGTTTAACCGATAGGCTATCTCGAAAATAAGGCATAGCTACCAACCAAGAACACCTAATAACATTCGGTCCGCATACGCAGTACGAAATTGTTACAATAACAAATGAAAAAAAAAATATATTTTATTTTTTTTTGGATAATTTTTTTTTTCCTCGAAAACTACGATAGTTACAAGAAAACTAATAACATCGTGGAATCAGCGTAAGAAAATTGTTCTATAAATGGCAAAAAAATTTTTTTTTTTGATTTTTGGGGCTATTTTTTTTTTTTCTAAAACACGAGCAGGGTGATTTTAATTTTTTTTCTTACTTTGTGGTATAGCTAATGAGAGTTTCGGGTAACATTTCCCGGAGACCCCCGTCTTAACACTAACATTCATGATGTTTCTTCCATCAGAGGTTACAAGGAAATACTAAATTCTCGAGATCAAAGAGAAAGACCCGATCGTCCAACAGTATTCCCACAGACGAGACCAGAAAACTAATAACATTCGTGGAATCAGCGTAAGATATTTGTTCTAAAAAGGGAAAAAAAATTTTTTTTGATTTTTTTGGTTATTTATTTTTTTTTGTCGAAAACTACGATAGCTACAAAAAAAATAATAACCTTTTTGGAATCAGCGTAAGAAATTTGTTTTAAAAATGGAAAAACAATAGTTTCCATGTTGTTACAATCATACGAGCAACAAAAATTAACTAACCAAAAAAGAATTGCGCTACCCGAAAACAAATACGATATGTTTTTCAGAAACAACTATTCTTACCTGATTTCACAGTGTTTTAGTTTTCTGTGTAGCTATCGTATGTTTTCAGTAAAAAAAATAAAATAGCCCCAAAAAATCAAAAAAAATGTTTTGTGCAATTTTTAGAACAATTTTCTTACGCTGATTCCCCGTATTTTTTTTCCTACGAATTTTTAAAATTCACAAGGTAACGTTCCTTTAAACTTCGTAAGAAATCGCTGTCGTTTTTGCACGAAATTTGTGCTAAAACTGGATTAATTTTTTTTTGTGTTTTTAGATTATTATTTTATTATTTTTTTTATTAATATTATTTATTATTATTATTATTATTATTTTATTATGATTTAATATTATTATTATGTAATAATAATAATAATACCCCTAATTATCTTAAATCATATAATATTAAATTAAAATTATATTACATCATTATTAATTACTTATTATTATTACTATTATTATTATATTCATATTATTATTATTATTATTAATTATTATTATTATTATTATTATTGTTATTATTACTTATTATTATTATTATTATTATTATTATTATTATTATTATTATTATTATTATTATTATTATTATTATTATTAATATTATTATTATTATTATTATTATTATTATTATATTATTATTATCATATTATTATTATTAATATTATTATTATTATTATTATTATTATTATTATATTATTATTATCATTATTATTATTATTATTATTATTATTATTATTATTATTATTATTATTATTATTATTATAACTCATTTGTTTTTTTTTATCTTTTGCATATAAAAGGGAGTCAAATTGTTATATATTTTATCATTAGGAAGCGTGGCTTCGCCGCGAATGTGCGTATACACCCTGAAGATCAGTGTCTGATAATTTATTTTATTTTATTTCATTATTCCTAATTATTATTTATTTTGAAGAAAATACTACTTTCTGACCTTAGTACTTTTTTCACAGCCGAATTCGACGACGAAAAACTCGAAACGAAAATGACTGTAAAAAATCTGCAAGATCTATCAATGAACGTCATTTTTGAAACGTCATCCTTTCAAGATTTTTACGACGTTTCTGATTCAAAAATATTCGGGGTGATCTGTGATATAATTACGAATCGTTTCATCGAAAAACATGGGTCGAAGGAATTAAATTTCAACCTGTTATTTCCGCTATTTGATTCGGACGACGAGGCAAAAACCTCGGCGATCATTCTAAGTTTTCTTAAAAATGCAAAGCAAAATACCTACACGGCGACTGAATCAATAACACTGACATTGACCAAGTATATGGTCGCATCAGACAGTTCAGCCGATGGTGTTTCCGTAGCCGCTAAAACCGCTGAAGTTATTAGGACAATGAGTACGAAGTACAAAAGCTTAAAATCTTTGGCTATGTATTTAGATCAGTATGAAACCTTCATAAAATTGACGGATTCAATGAAGGAAAAACCACATCAACCTTTATTTGGTATCAAGAAACTAAAAATTGTTAATACGGGTACTAACCTTCTCACTGACGACGAATTTCTTGGATTAATGAAAAATATTTCGATCTTATTTCCAAACCTAATCACACTAAAATTATTATGCGTTTGTCGCAATGGGGTGATAAGAGAGAACACGACCGAAATGATTATGAGCGAAGACTCTCCCCTTCTTTTAAGCAAATCAGGGAACGCTTTGATTAGCGAATCCGACATCGAATTCTTAAAAATGTCGTCAAAAGCTGTCGAAATTGATTTTTCGAGTAAATTGCCGAAACTTCTTATTCCTTCGTTTAAAAAATTAACTACATTAATTGTGGATCACAACAACATCGAGGAAATTATGGAAATCTCATCGTTGTTTAACTTACAAAAAATTGGAGTTCGTTTAAACCATATACACCCACCTTCCGTTGTGAGAAGCGATCGTGTAAGACTACTGGCTGCAAAAACTGGGGTGAAGACATTAGAATTGATTTCCAGTTTCTCAGCGGAAGAAGAAATTTTTCCCAACTACGGTTTCAATATATGGATAAATAAATTTCGCGAATGCTATAATTGTTCTAGCCAAAAATTGGCTAATTTAGTCGTAGTGGTTGAAATCGAAAACCGAAGAATAATTGAATGGGAAATCAGTGAGGCTTCATCGCCAGTCAAAAACCACGTTAAATTATCGATGGGAAAGGAATTAGAAGAAGAAGAAGCAATAGGAGATGAAAATTATAGAAAATTGAAAACGTTACATAGAATGTTGGAAACTAGTTTTTTGAGACTCCTTTCTAAAGATCATGAAAGAAACGAAATAAAAATACCATTTTGTCTCGCGTGCAGAGGAATTTTTGCGGTTATGAATCACTTTAAGAGCTTGACTTACCAACCGATTTTACAAACATGTCATTTGCACTGCGGTAAATTATGGCGAGCTGGAATGGAAAAGAAAATAATTGATTCTTGGGATACAAAATTTTTTAGAAACCGATTGCAAAGGAGTATTAGAAACGTCGATGGTTCCTTGGAATTGAATTTGCGAAACGTTTGTCAATTTAACGCAATGCTTCAAAAAAACGAATGTATGGATACCCTTTCTCCATTCCGATTCCCAAATGTTCGTATCTTGAGAATATCATACGAAAAAGAGAAAATTTTTGATTCAAAAACTAAATGTGGGACACTGAATAAAAAATTCGTCGAAGCCTTTCCGAATCTGACTGATTTGGAAATCAGAAAAAACGTAATATATTCAGGCTCGTATCTGCAAGAAAGTATTTATAACAGTGATATAATAGGAAGTTACGTAAATAAAACGGTTCTTAAAAATTTGGTAGAATTGAAGATCGATTTTTCTGATCTTTTATATTATATTTGTAGTGTCTCTCCAAATCTAGAAAAAGTCGTCATATTTTTCCATTGGGAACATATCGATCTTTGCGAAATTCATAAACTTTTGAATATCACTGGCTCTTTGAAAAGAGGAGTAGAGTTTAATTTTGATAACTTCTTAGCAGATAAACAAAAAATGTTCAAGTACTTTATAGGTAACTATAAACGCACTTACGAAAGAAATATTGACCAGCTGTTCAAAAAAATTACGGTGACTATGACTGATGATCATGGAAAATCCATCATTCGATGGAATATAAAACAATATAACTCTTCGGAGATACGTAGTTTACTAGATGGTTGTGAATCAATTGACAGCGATAAATACAAGGTGGAAAGAGAAATGAATTTCTCCGGGAGTCTTTTATGGTTAAAAGATGATATCTATTTTTATTACTTAAACACTTTTTTTAAGTTTTTAGAAAAAGGTCGAGATCGCAAGCCCAAGACATTTCATTTGGTTCTTCCCTTTATTGAAAATCATGAATTTTTAACAACCTTTTTTAAGCTGTCGATACGTAATAATAGACTAGCATAACAGAAACTATATTAATAATAAGAAGAAGAACATGAATAGAGGAATTTAAAACATACACACTACACACACACATATAATATATATATATATATATTATAGTATATATATATTATATAATAATATATATATATATATATATATATTTTATATATAATATATATATATATATATATATATATATATATATATATATAGATATCATTCTTTGCATATGCATTTTGTATGTATAGTAAAAATTTCAATAAAACTTTGTATTATTAAATTTTTATGTTATTTATCAGAATAAAATTTTTAATTATCGATCGTTTTATATTTAATCCCATAGTTTTGGTATCAAAATTTTTTTATTTGTAACATTCGTGGAATTAGCGTAAGAAAATTGTTCTAATAGAAAAAATTTTTTTGATTTTTTGGGTTATTTATTTTTTTTTCTCGAAAACTACGATAGGTACAAAAAACTAATAACACTCGTGGAATCAGCGTAAGATAGTTGTTCTGAAAATATGAGAAATTTTGTTTTTGGATTTTTTTTGGTTATTTATTTTTATTCTTCTCGAAAATCTAGATAGGTAACAGAGGAAGACTAATTGTTTTTTCCATTTTTGACACAAATTCTTAACCCTGATTCAAACATTTTTTTTTTGTAGCTAATGTAGTTTCCGAGAAAAAAAAAAAGTAAATCAACCAAAAAAAACTAAAAAAATTTTTTTTTTCATTTTAGAACAATAACTCAATATACGCTGATTCACGATTATTATTTCTTGTGCTATCGTAAGTTTTCCCCAGTTTTTTGCACATAGACCTTAGGATTTTATTCTGACTGTTGTGTCGTGTCTTGTTTGGTTTGATCTAATTATAAGATCGATATAAGTGCAATTACCCGAAAATAATTTCGACCTTAAAATTTCTTTGGGATTATTTTCTCTGTGCATTTTTTACGATTTTCCACGTTAGACCTTATGACTATACAGTTCTCGTTGAGCTCGTCACTTCCGATATGGAGGTTAGAACAGTGATAGTTTATTAACCTTAATAAGGGTTGCCATCCACATATACTAGGATCAAGTTAGATTGTTTTTCGGTTCCTTTTGAAACGTCACTATTTGGTAAGTGTCGCCTATCGGGAAATACGCAAAAGCGAATTGAAACGCTTTAAAAATAAATTTACCTAAGCTAAACTTACCCTCTTCTTACCGGATTATGGACGTCATATAGGTGATGCTGATCGGGAACTGAATTAGTCGAAAGGCTAAGTGCAATTCGCTCAAATAATTTGGACTTAAAAAAATTTTGTTGTATTATTTTCTTTGAAGAAATTTATAGATTTTATGCAGCTTAGACCTCGACTATAATCTAGACCTCGCTTATTACGTTAGACTTCGACTTAGGACTTAGACCTTCGACTTAGCACTTCAGACTTCGACTTAACTAGACTTTGACTTAAAGCAATAGATACCTTCGCTTATAAATTCTGACTGTTCGTTTGTTTGTTTTTGTTGAACTAATAAGTTCGAAGCTAGTGCAAATTCCGGAAAAATTAATTGTCGACTTTAAATTTTTTGGTTTTGAAATTTATTGAGGCTCTTAGAACTATTTATTTAAATCACCTTTGACTTATATCAGTTCCCGTTGAGACGTCACTATTTGGGGTTGAAGTGATAGTTTATACTTTAAAGAGGTCGTTGCGCGATCAAAAGTTAGAGGATGTTTTCTGTGGTATCCCTTCAAACGTCACTATAGTAAGTGTGCTTAGCGGAATCTGCAAAAGCGGCTGACAACCTTTCAAATACCAGTTCCTGTAATGCTAACTATCTCAATCCGAATTATGACGTCATATAGTGCGCCTGATCGGGGAACTGATATAAGTCGAAGGTGTAAGTGCAAATTTCCGTAAAAGAATTAGGATTTAAAAATGCCTGTTTACTATTTTCTTTGAAAAATTTGTTCATTTTGACCTAGGCAGCAATTTTTCTCAGCCTTCGGCTTATACTTAAACCTTCGACTTTAGCACTTAGATCTTCGACTTAGCACTTAGACCTTGGCTTATACTTAGACATTCGACTTAGCACTTAGACCTTTACTATTTTTAATTTTTTTAATTTAGACACCCTAAAAAATGATTTAATAAAGAAAATAACATTTTATGGGAGACTAAATTAAAAAAAAAGAATAATCGCATATTTAACAAAATTAAAAAAATATTATTATTTTTTGGCAAATATACGAATTTCGCGGGAAGCAAAAGCACGAAATAACGTTACTTTTTACTTCTCGTGAGGTGATGCAAAATAAATTTTTCGTTCCTTAAGCGAGTTTTTTTTCGGGAAAAACCAAAAAAAAAGTAATTACGGGATCAAAGTCTATAAAGAATTGATGATCAGGTAACTTGAGTATTTTTTCGATTGCGGACGACGTTCCGAGCCATGGAAAGGCCCTAGACCCGATGATGAGATCCTAAAGACCTTTCGATTTTCGAGGGAGAGCTCCTGCCCTCTGTTCTAACGGGAATTCGCTCACCATCGTTTTCTCGGGTAGTGGTGTCAACAATTCCGTTAACGGTCCTCGCGCTTAGGCGCGGTGGGTTGAGCTGTCTGTATCCGTAGGTAAGCTAGAAGGTAGCAAATTTTGAGGATTTCTACTTCTCGGGCGCCGCACTCTAGTCGCAAAGTAGGGTTAAAAATTCGCGCCTTTTCTTTAGGGTGGACGTGTTTTTAGCCCCCTTTTAAAGACCGAGACCTCATTAAATCTTTTTTTACTTATATAACAACCCCCACCCCCACCCTTAGTGATTTACCGTTATTTTTACGCCTATTTTTAACGAATCGATGAAAAAAAGGCCAAAAATATTAACCCTACTCTCGCGTTTCCTTTTTTTATTTTTCTGGTAATAAAATATTTTGTCTTGTTTTCATTTTTTATCCTTCAGGTAATAAAATATTTTTTTGGCGAAGGCGCGAAATAACGCTACTTTTTACTTCTCTATTCTACCTTTAGAAATTTGAATTTTTTGTTCCCTTTGCTAACAAAGAATTTAGATCGGAATTTTCCAGAAGTGTAAGATGCCATAATATTTTATGGAATCTAGGACTTCTAGTAGCTGAGTAGGGTTAAGCGTGTGGTAACGAAGTAATAGATCGAAATTGCAGTCGCCTATCGTGACCCGTCGATCGGTTTTCTAAGCGTTTCAGATATCGAAAACCTTAATGAGGCCGTAAGGTGCTTAAACGACCCCTCGTTATAATTTTTCGGTGGTGTCGGGCCTTCTATAGAACACTTTGAAAATCCCCCCTTACGCTCCGATCATGTCACGAAATAACGTTACTTTCGACTTTTCGGGAGATGAGGCAAAATAAATTTTTCGTTCCCTAAGCGAGTTTCCTCGAGAAAACTAAAAAAATAAATACGGAATCTATTACTTCGAGTAGACGAGTAAGGTTAAGCGTGTAGTAATGAAGTAATAGATCGAAATTTATTTCTCCCAATCTCTCGAGACCCTTAGAATTTTTTTAAGTTTATTTTCAAAGTGTTCCTTTGAGGGCCCGACACCCCCCGGAAAGTAAGGAGGGACGTCTAAGTACCCTACAGTTGCTTTTAGTTTTTCGATATCTTTAGCCGTTTCGAAAACCAATCGACGGATCAAAATAGGCGACAGCAGTTTCGTCTATTACTTTGTTACGATACACCGACTCTTAAGGGGCTAGGCGAAGTCCTAGATTCCGTAGTCATTTTTTGGGGGTTTCACTCAAAAAACTCCCTTAAGGAACGAAAAATTTATTCTTCCCCATTTCCAGACAAGTAAAAAGAAACGTTATTTCGGGGCACGGAAAAAAACAATTGTATAATACCTGAGTACCTGATCATCAATTCTTTATAGATTTTGATTTTGTAATTAATTTTTTTTGGTTTGCCTCGAAAGAAAAACTTGCTCAAGGAATGCAAAATATATTTTGCACCATTTTCCGAGAAGTAAAAAGTAACGTTATTTCGCGCTTTCGCCAAAAAATATATTTTATTAACTGAAGAATAAAAAATGAAATAAGACAAAAAAATTTATTACCAGATATATTTTTTATATATTAACTAATTAATTTTTATTACGAAATACACATGCGTTATTATAATTCGCTTATAAAAATCGGCTCAGTGCTGTGAGAACTTCAAATCGTTGAGCGACAGCTACCGGAAAGGAATTAACGTCTTCCTATTTTGTTCGTAGAGAGTTGTTCGTGGAACGCGAGAGCTTTTTACCATCTTCAGTAACAACCGATAACGGCTAGCGGAAAGATAATCGGACGACTTTTAAAATTGTTTTTAAAATCATCGTTCAGACAAATAGAACTATCGTAAAAAAATGTCTTTGGTTACAATGCCAGATGACGTGATACATAAAATTTACGAATACCTAAATTTTGAAGACGTGTTCAATGTTTCGACTGCCATGCGCCCAAAACGCGTCGAGAGCTACTATATGCAAAAGGCGTTTCTCATCGATGGAAACTTTCTCGACCTGGATAAGTTTTTAACGCTACGCGAAATACAAAATGATCCTTCATCTCTCGTAACCTCGCTTGAAAATTTAGTGCAAGCGCCTTATAAAAATGACAAGCTAATGATTCCTAGCGTTGTAGTTCTAACCATGGCGGAATATTTCACGATCGAAAACGGAGCTAAATGTTTGAGCGAATTAAATGGCGCGTACACGTATGTAAATACCTTAATATTAACTATAAACGATTGGACAACTTTCAACCAAACGATACACGAAATGAAACCACTATTTAAAATAGATACACTAAATTTAATTACGAATAACATCCACGAAAAGGTGAGTATTGTCGACGTTGTGAAAACATTTCCGAATTTAGTCGACTTCGAAATAAAATGTCGTTGTGGCGTTAACGACGATAATCGCCAAAAGGAAGGCGTGAATAAGAAGATATACAACGAGGGATTTAAAATATTCGGGTTTAAAAAATTGCCAGACGAAAGTTCAAAATTCTATAAACTGCGTGAACTATCGATGGATTATCATTACATCCACGATGATGATCGTACGTTGAACGAATTATTATCATTATACGGTTCAATAAACAAAATCTGCATACATATAAATGGTTACCACAAACCCGCGAAGATCGACATAAGTTACTTAATTCGATTAATTAACGAATTCGAGATTGAAACGATAATAGAAATTATTTTGAATTTGTCGATGATAGAAGGATTATTCCCCGTTTACCCGACGCTTACCAATAATTCTTTGAAAACAATAGAATTCCCAGACATTCCCGATTTTCCTAAAAAAGTCGTTGTTGCTGTTGAAATCGAAAACGAAAGAATTATTGAATGGAAATTTCATACTTCGACGAATATTGCTGATACGCCACCATTTGCGGCGAAATGGGTCCCGTTATCTCAATATGAAATGTTCGAAAATTTTGTCAATTGTGGCGAATACGAGATTGAAATCCCTATTATATATAAATTGTTTTATTATAGCATTCAGATAGTTTTAATGTTCTTATGTCAATATGATTTCCTGCCGATACTCGTAAGAAATCACACCCACGTCCATGATATGCTAATAATGGGGAGGTGGAATAGTCAAACTTTTAAAAATCATTTGGCTAGGAAAATAAAAGTGGTTGACGGATTTCTCGAATTGAGACACGAAGATGCCAACAACTTCAATATAATGTTTTCAAAACTCGTTCAGCATTTTCCTTCTTATAAACTCGTAAATGTGCTAAAGTTAAAATTAATTTTCTACGATATTTATGGGGGAAATGACACAATAGACTTTGAGCCAATTACCAAGTTATTTCCAAATTTGAACAATTTAGAAATTAGGGGTAGAAATTTTACATTTTTTGCCAATCCCCCAACTTGTTTCTATAATTTGCGCGAAATTGAAACAGAGCTTTTCTACAAATCGGCTAATATTTTATACCACACCCCAAACTTAGAAAAGCTGAAGCTTTATTTGGGTCCTTCTGACACCGATCTCTATCGTATTGTCGCAATTCTGAACAGGCCGAAATGCCCTAAAATTTTACAACTCAATTTTGATAAATTTTGGAATGATAGAAAATTAAAACATAAGGGTTTTAAACTGTTTGAGGATGAATCTTTTAATAGAAAAAATATACCTTTCAAAATAAGTAACAACTTGCGCGAACTATTGATAAATTCGACAGATTTTAATGGGAAACCACACATTCGATGGCGGATAATAATGTCAGATGAAACGCGTCAAACAAGGAAGCGAAATATTCTCACTTATACAAATTTGGTCAAAAGAGAAAAAAAACAAAGAACTGATGTTCATTCAGATAATGAAATAAATGATAGTCAAAACCTGGCTCGCAACAGTCTTTTGAAGCACGAATTCTTAAATGAGATATCCGATAAAGAAGGGGAAGAGAAAGAAGAAAAGGAAGACGAAGGTGGGAATAAGGGGGATTGGGAAAATATTAATTTTACTCGAGAATCAGAGGTTTTCGATTATCTTGAACGTGTTCACGAGTCAGAACTGAGAACATTGTGCGTTAACTCCTCTAACATCGATAGTTATTCATTTTTAAAAAATATTTTTAAAATCGTTCTTAGCAAATTAGATATCACCATCGAATATATAATAGAGACTTAAAAAATCTTAGCCGCCATCAATTTATTTGTTTTTATTTAAACATATTCTTTTTTAACTATAAATATTTTCCAACTTAAAGGCATGAATAAAACTGTTTTTTTAAATTTATTATTATTTTAATCCAAAAGCAATTTCCAAAAAAAAAATATTATTACTTGAATAACAACTCACATCCGTCGCTATTTTTACTATAAAAAGAAAAGACACACCTTAAATCTAAAAAAAGAGGAAGGACAAAACAAACAAGAAGAAAAAAATGGTTCGCAAACCTAAATTTCTCGCAGTACTGCCTTACCAAATAAAATAAGCGAATAAAAGTACCGTACTCGCCGCCACTCATCTCTTTCCATCGGAAGAAATAAATTTCCTTATCTACTCACCTCACCAAACTTCTTGAGAAGGGCGCTCCCCCTCCCTTTCAAGAAACCAACGATAAATATGCCATTGCGAGAAATGTGGTGAGAATGAAACTGAAAGAAAGTGAGTGAGATTTGTTTCGGAGGGATCGAAAAATATTCCAGGCTATTGTCGGCGGCATGAAGATAATAAAGTGTTACGGTTTTTTCGTCAATTACAAGCATTCGCCGATGAAACAATGCCTGATTAACAAGTTAAAGAAAATTGTATAAGAAATTCGCCTAAGAAAATAAAAGCGGTTGACGGATATTTCGCTTCTCAACGGGATGGCGTTTCGAAGGGAACCGAAAAACGACCTAACGTGATCGGGTGACGCTTTTTAGGGTATAAACCATCGTTGAACCCGATATAGTGACGTTTCGAAGGGAACTGATATAAGTCGAAGGTCTAAGTATAAGTCGAAGGTCTAAGTATAAGTCGAAGGTCTAAGTGCTAAGTCGAAGGTATAAGTATAAGTCGAAGGTATAAGTATAAGTCGAAGGTCTAAGTATAAGTCGAAGGTCTAAGTCCTAAGTCGAAGGTCTAAGTGCTAAGTCGAAGGTCTAAGTGCTAAGTCGAAGGTCTAAGTGCTAAAATCTAAAATTTCTCAAAGAAAATAATTCACAATAAAAAATTTTTAAGGTATAAACCATCGTTGAAGCCGATATAGGACGTTTCGAAGGGAACTGAATATACGTCGAAGCTCTAAGTGCTAAGTCGAAGGTCTAAGTATAAGTCGAAGGTCTAAGTGCTAAGTCGAAGGTCTAAGTGCTAAGTCGAAGGTCTAAGTGCTAAGTCGGAGGGTTTAAGTGCTAAGTCGAAGGTCCTAAGTGTAAGTCGAAGTCTTAAGTGCTAATCGAAGGTCTAGTGCTTAAAGTCGAAGGTCTAAAGGTGCTAGTCGACAGGTAAGTGCTAGTCGAAAGGTCTAAGTGCAAGTCGAAGGTCTAAGTGGTAAGTCGAGGTCTAAGTGCTAAATCGAAGGTCTAAGTGCTAAGTGAAGGTCTAAGTGCTAAGTCGAAGGTCCTAAGTGCTAAGTCGAAGGTCCAAGTGCTAGTCGAAGGTCTAAGTGCTAAGTCGAAGGTCTAAGTGCTAAGTCGAAGGTCTAAGTGCTAAGTCGAAGGTCTAAGTGCTAAGTCGAAGGTCTAAGTGCTAAAATTATTTTTCGGAATTTGCACATAGACCTTCGACTTATATCAGTTCCCGATCAGGCGTCACTATATGACGTCATAATCGGATTGACGATAGTTTTAGCTTAGGTAACTAGTATTTGAAAGCGTTCAGCAACTTCTTCGATTCCCGTAAGGCGACACTATATTATAGTGATGTTTCGAAGGGAACTGAAAAACGACCTAACGTGATCGGGTGACGATCGTTGAACCAGATATAGTGACGTTTCGAAGGGAACTGATACAAGTCGAAGGTCTAAGTATAAGTCGAATGTCTAAGTGCTAAAATATATAATTTCTCAAAGAAAATAATACACAAAAATTTTTTAGGTCGAAATTATTTTTCGGAATTTGCACTTAGACCTTCGACTTATACTAGTTCCCTAAGCGGCGTCACTATATGACGTCATAATCGGTTTAACGATAGTTTAAGCTTAAGAAAATGGTATTTGAAAGCGTTCAGCCGCTTTCGCGATTCCCGTGAGGCGACACTATATTAAAGTGACGTTTTGAAGGGAACCCAAAAACGACCTAACGTGATCTGGCAACACCTTTTAGTTATAAACTATCGCTTCAACCCGATATAGTGACGTTTCGATAGTAACTGATATAAGTCGAAGGTCTAAGTATCAGCGGTGTTCGAAATACTTACTGGAGTCCGCGTCGCTTAGTTAACAGTAACCCGGTCGCCTTATCCACTAGGCCATTCACGTTCCCAGAAAAGAAACGTTTCAAGCGTAGTTTTTAAAGCTCCCGGTTTTCTCATTCCATAATTACCTGTGGAAAAAACTTTGCATATTACGTTAGTTATATGGTCCCTAATCTAAAAAAAATAAAAAAAAATCCTTAAATCTAAAAAAAACATGCCTTAAAAACTAAAAAATAAACGCCCGTGCTAAAAAGCGGCACGGAAAAAGTAAAATGGTTCGGGAACCTACTACCTATTCCCGCAGTACTGCGTTACCAAAAACTTAAAAAAAAACAGCAGCACAAGCGAGTAAAAATACCGTACTCGCCGCCGCCGCCACCGACCGATACCAACACTCATCATCATCATCATCATCATCATTTCCTCCGAACGGAAGAATTTATTCAAGTCACCAAAAAATTCTCGTATCGTTAATAAAAATGAAAAGAACGAACGAGAGAACCACGATATTTCTTTCCGACGGTGACTTCCAAACCCCCACCCGCCCGTTTAAACGGCCTACATACTATCTACCCATATCCCGTCCCGTCGGAAATAAATATCGTCGTTCTTTCCCTGGTTTTTCAACAGAGTAAAAGAGAAAACAAAGAGAAAAAAGAGAAGCGCGCGCGCGCTAACAGAGTGAGGCACTACGGCAGAACGTACGTACCAAACTTTTTGTCATCGCTTTAGCTATCTTGAACCCCTCCTCCTGCGTTCGTGTATCGTGTGTCGCGTGTCGCGTGTTTGTCGTGTCTGTCGTTAATTAATCGAATACAAAAAAAAATAATACCGCGCCATGGAGACGATGATCATCCGCCATTATTCGAACGAGCTCGAGAACCAACCTCGATCGATTGGTCCCGGCTCGTTTATATAAAAAAAATAAAAATAAACGGACGGACAACGGACTCGGTCGCCCATTGAACGAACTCTGCAATGAAACGCATCCTAATGAACAAATGCATGCGCGAACGCGAAAATCTTCACCGGGATACGTTCATGTACAGTAATGAAAAATAGACGAATAAGGCGAATGAATCGTCGTCGTCGACGACGCGATATATTTTTTTTTCTCTATTCGATCGTATTACGTTTGTCGTTTGGTTGGTTGATTCGAGTGACAGAGACTCGTTTCTTTTGGAGGGAGGGATCTCAAGATATTACCGGGCTCCACGACGGGGACGTACGATGACAGGGAGCCCGTGAGCATCTGTCGTCATCAGCGTTCGAAACCTGTGTGTTTTGGGTATAAGTGTTCGTGAGTAAACCGAATAGGTTTGAAAAATAAAATAAATTTCAGTAGAAGAGAAAGGATTTTGTAAAGGGAACCCGCCCGTATATAAATAATAAATACGCAATCGATCACGTAAATACGAGATATGTACGGGCAGATTCGAAAAAAAACCATTGTTCGAGCGAACCACTGGGCTCGCTCGCGGATCGATGTTTTTTTGGGGATAGGATAGGAGAGAGGTAAAAAAACGATCGACCCGAAGATCTAACTAACGAACTAACTCACTAAATAAAGATGAGGCTTAGACAACCAACGGAACTGTATACCTATTTCCGAACATGCTTCGACAAATTTTTTCACCCTCGGAAAGAAAAGGAGCGACGCAGCATCTCTCCGAGGATAACTGAGACTACCGCGTGTAATTTTACGTTTATTTATTAATCGCTATGTGGACAAGACAACCGTAGTGTGCGGTTCCGAGAGTGGGGTGCGATCTGCACGGTCGGGAGTCACTGTCCTGAATTCCTTTCTTCTCGGATGAGTACTCAGTTTTTCTCAGTGCGACGACGATGCTCCTGGAGTTTCACAACAGACCTTGAATGCTTAGTGACTTCTGGCGCTGCGGCGATTCACTGAAAGACACAGGGTACTGAGGGTCTCCTATCAGCATCCACAACAGTGGAGTTTAATATACTCCAGTGACAATTGACCCCCCAGCCCGACATAAATCCACGCTATTGACTGCGGTGAAAGACACTTGCGACGGTCCTATCCAAACCTTGAACTTTGGGGCGTTCACGGAACGTACTGATCCTTCCATCCAAGGAGTTTATATACCCGCCCAGCCCCGACATAAATCCACGCTCTAAGACCTTCTCTCGTCGATCGGAACTTGGACTTTGGCTTTCGGGTGAACGCTCTAAGGTTCGATGGGCACCCCTACGGCGTTTCCACTTTTCCGATCGATTCATCGAGACTAAGACCGAACCGTTCGATCGTCATACGGTTGCATGAAAAAATAAACGATAGATAGAGGAATACGAAAGAGCGAACAGCAAAATAGATTGAAAGAAATAGTCGAAGGGTTTGGATAGATTTAAAGAGGAAGAAATAAATATTTGGATGTGAGCGTGGGCGTGTACCTATCGTGTTTTAGGTGTCAAAGGAGATTTTACTATCCATCAGCGGTGTTCGAAATACTTACTGGACACCGCGTAGCTTAGTTAACAGTAACCGGTCGCCTTATCCACTAGGCCATTCACGTTCCCAGAAAAGGAACGTTTCAAGCGTAGTTTTTAAAGCTCCCGGTTTTCTCATTCCATAATTACCTGTGGAAAAAAGTTTGCATATTACGTTAGTTATATGGTCCCTAATCTAAAAAAAAAAATCCTTAAATCTAAAAAAAACATGCCTTAAAAACTAAAAAATAAACGCCCGTGCTAAAAAGCGGCACGGAAAAAGTAAAATGGTTCGGGAACTTACTACCTATTCCCGAAGTACTGCGTTACCAAAAACTTAAAAAAAAAGCAGCAGCAGAAGCGAGTAAAAATACCGTACTCGCCGCCGCCGCTGCCACCGATACCAACACTCATCATCATCATCATCATCATTTCCTCCGAACGGAAGAATTTATTTAAGTCACCAAAAAATTCTCGTATCGTTAATAAAAATGAAAAGAACGAACGAGAGAACCACGATATTTCTTTCCGACGGTGACTTCCAAACCCCCACCCGCCCGTTTAAACGGCCTACATACTATTTACCCATATCCCGTCCCGTCGGAAATAAATATCGTCGTTCTTTCCATGGTTTTTCAACAGAGTAAAAGAGAAAACAAAGAGAAAAAAAGAGAAGCGCGCCCGCGCTAACAGAGTGAGGCACTACGGCAGAACGTACGTACCAAACTCTTTGTCATCGCTTTAGCTATCTTCGACCCCTCCTCCTGCGTTCGTGTATCGCGTGTTTGTCGTGTCGCGTGTTTGTCGTGTCTGTCTTTAATCGAATACAAAAAAAAATAATACCGCCCCATCGAGACGATGATCATCCGCCACTATTCGAACGAGCTCGAGAACCAACCTCGATCGATTGGTCCCTGCATTTGTTCATTAGGATGCGTTTCATTGCAGAGTTCGTTCAATGGGCGACCGAGTCCATTGTCCGTCCTTTTATTTTTATTTTTTTTATATAAACGAGCCGGGACCAATCGATCGAGGTTGGTTCTCGAGCTCGTTCGAATAGTGGCGGATGATCATCGTCTCGATGGGGCGGTATTATTTTTTTTTGTATTCGATTAAAGACAGACACGACAAACACGCGACACGACAAACACGCGATACACGAACGCAGGAGGAGGGGTCGAAGATAGCTAAAGCGATGACAAAGAGTTTGGTACGTACGTTCTGCCGTAGTGCCTCACTCTGTTAGCGCGGGCGCGCTTCTCTTTTTTTCTCTTTGTTTTCTCTTTTACTCTGTTGAAAAACCATGGAAAGAACGACGATATTTATTTCCGACGGGACGGGATATGGGTAAATAGTATGTAGGCCGTTTAAACGGGCGGGTGGGGGTTTGGAAGTCACCGTCGGAAAGAAATATCGTGGTTCTCTCGTTCGTTCTTTTCATTTTTATTAACGATACGAGAATTTTTTGGTGACTTAAATAAATTCTTCCGTTCGGAGGAAATGATGATGATGATGATGATGAGTGTTGGTATCGGTGGCAGCGGCGGCGGCGAGTACGGTATTTTTACTCGCTTCTGCTGCTGCTTTTTTTTAAGTTTTTGGTAACGCAGTACTTCGGGAATAGGTAGTAAGTTCCCGAACCATTTTACTTTTTCCGTGCCGCTTTTTAGCACGGGCGTTTATTTTTTAGTTTTTAAGGCATGTTTTTTTTAGATTTAAGGATTTTTTTTTTATTTAGATTAGGGACCATATAACTAACGTAATATGCAAACTTTTTTCCACAGGTAATTATGGAATAAGAAAACCGGGAGCTTTAAAAACTACGCTTGAAACGTTCCTTTTCTGGGAACGTGAATGGCCTAGTGGATAAGGCGACCGGTTACTGTTAACTAAGCTACGCGGTGTCCAGTAAGTATTTCGAACACCGCTGATGGATAGTAAAATCTCCTTTGACACCTAAAACACGATAGGTACACGCCCACGCTCACATCCAAATATTTATTTCTTCCTCTTTAAATCTATCCAAACCCTTCGACTATTTCTTTCAATCTATTTTGCTGTTCGCTCTTTCGTATTCCTCTATCTATCGTTTATTTTTTCATGCAACCGTATGACGATCGAACGGTTCGGTCTTAGTCTCGATGAATCGATCGGAAAAGTGGAAACGCCGTAGGGGTGCCCATCGAACCTTAGAGCGTTCACCCGAAAGCCAAAGTCCAAGTTCCGATCGACGAGAGAAGGTCTTAGAGCGTGGATTTATGTCGGGGCTGGGCGGGTATATAAACTCCTTGGATGGAAGGATCAGTACGTTCCGTGAACGCCCCAAAGTTCAAGGTTTGGATAGGACCGTCGCACTGAAAAAGGGGATTCACGAAGAAAAGGATTCGACTAGCCGAGTCGCCTTCGGACGCACATACGGTGTCTTTCCATCATAGCGATTAGATAAATAAACTAAAATTACACGGCGGTAGTCAGTTAGTCCTCGGAGAGATGCCTTCCTTTTCTTTCCGAGGGTGAAAATTTGTCCGAAGCGTTCGAAATAGCGTTAGGTTTGTCTAGCTCTTTAGTGAGTTAGTTCGTTAGTTAGATCTTCGGGTCGATCGTTTTTTTACCTCTCTCCTATCCTATCCCCAAAAAAACATCGATCCGCGACCGAGCCCAGTGGTTCGCTCGAACAATGGTTTTTTTCGAATCTGCCCGTACATATCTCGTATTTACGTGATCGATTGCGTATTTATGCTTATATACGGGCGGGTTCCCTTTAAAAAATCCTTTCTCTTCTACTGAAATTTATTTTATTTTTCAAACCTATTCGGTTTACTCACGAACACTTATACCCAAAACACACAGGTTTCGAACGCTGATGACGACAGATGCTCACGGGCTCCCTGTCATCGTACGTCCCCGTCGTGGAGCCCGGTAATATCTTGAGATCCCTCCCTCCAAAAGAAACGAGTCTCTGTCACTCGAATCAACCAACCAAACGACAAACGTAATACGATCGAATAGAGAAAAAAAAATATATATATCGCGTCGTCGACGACGACGATTCATTCGCCTTATTCGTCTATTTTTCATTACTGTACATGAACGTATCCCGGTGAAGATTTTCGCGTTCGCGCATGCATTTGTTCATTAGGATGCGTTTCATTGCAGAGTTCGTTCAATGGGCGACCGAGTCCGTTGTCCGTCCGTTTATTTTTATTTTTTTTTATATAAACGAGCCGGGACCAATCGATCGAGGTTGGTTCTCGAGCTCGTTCGAATAATGGCGGATGATCATCGTCTCCATGGCGCGGTATTATTTTTTTTTGTATTCGATTAATTAACGACAGACACGACAAACACGCGACACGCGACACACGATACACGAACGCAGGAGGAGGGGTTCAAGATAGCTAAAGCGATGACAAAAAGTTTGGTACGTACGTTCTGCCGTAGTGCCTCACTCTGCTAGCGCGCGCGCTTTTCTTTTTTTCTCTTTGTTTTCTCTTTTACTCTGTTGAAAAACCAGGGAAAGAACGACGATATTTATTTCCGACGGGACGGGATAGGGGTAGATAGTATGTAGGCCGTTTAAACGGGCGGGTGGGGGTTTGGAAGTCACCGTCGGAAAGAAATATCGTGGTTCTCTCGTTCGTTCTTTTCATTTTTATTAACGATACGAGAATTTTTTGGTGACTTGAATAAATTCTTCCGTTCGGAGGAAATGATGATGATGATGATGATGATGAGTGTTGGTATCGGTCGGTGGCGGCGGCGGCGAGTACGGTATTTTTACTCGCTTCTGCTGCTGTTTTTTTTTAAGTTTTTGGTAACGCAGTACTGCGGGAATAGGTAGTAGGTTCCCGAACCATTTTACTTTTTCCGTGCCGCTTTTTAGCACGGGCGTTTATTTTTTAGTTTTTAAGGCATGTTTTTTTTAGATTTAAGGATTTTTTTTTATTTTTTTTAGATTAGGGACCATATAACTAACGTAATATGCAAAGTTTTTTCCACAGGTAATTTTGGAATGAGAAAACCGGGAGCTTTAAAAACTACGCTTGAAACGTTCCTTTTCTGGGAACGTGAATGGCCTAGTGGATAAGGCGACCGGTGTTATTTTCTTTGAGAAATTTTAGATTTTAGCACTTAGACCTTCGACTTATACTTAGACCTTCGACTTATATCAGTTACTATCGAAACGTCACTATATCGGGTTGAAGCGATAGTTTATAACTAAAAGGTGTTGCCAGATCACGTTAGGTCGTTTTTGGGTTCCCTTCAAAACGTCACTTTAATATAGTGTCGCCTCACGGGAATCGCGAAAGCGGCTGAACGCTTTCAAATACCATTTTCTTAAGCTTACAGACTATCGTTAAACCGATTATGACGATCATATAGTGAGGACGCGCTTAGGGAATCTGAGGGGTATGACTGAAAGATCGATAAGGTAGCTAGCAGTGCAAATTCCGAAAAATAATTTCTCGACCTAAAAAAAATTTTGTGTATTTAATTCGTTCTTTGAGAAATTATATATGTTTAGCAAACTTAGACATTCGACTTATACTTAGACCTTCGACTTGTATCAGTTCCCTTCGAAACGTCACTATATCTGGTTCAACGATCGTCACCCGATCACGTTAGGTCGTTTTTCAGTTCCCTTCGAAACATCACTATAATATAGTGTCGCCTTACGGGAATCGAAGAAGTTGCTGAACGCTTTCAAATACTAGTTACCTAAGCTAAAACTATCGTCAATCCGATTATGACGTCATATAGTGACGCCTGATTGGGAACTGATATAAGTCGAAGGTCTAAGTGCAAATTCCGAAAAATAATTTGGACTTAAAATTTTTTGTGTATTATTTTCTTTGAGAAATTTTAGATTTTAGCACTTAGACCTTCGACTTATACTTAGACTTCGACTTAGCACTTAAGACCTTCGACTTAGCACTTAAGACCTTCGCCTTAGCACTTAGACCTTCGACTTAGCACTTAGACCTTCGACTTAGGACTTAGACCTTCGACTTTAGCACTTAGACCTTCGAATTAGCACTTAGACCTTCGACTTAGCACTCTAGACATTCCGACGACTTAGCACTTATGACCTTCGAGCCTTCGTATGGCACTTATAGAACCTTACGACTTCTTAGCACTTAGACCTTCGACCTTAGCATTAGAAACCCTTTCACTAGACTAACGCACTTAGTACCTTCGATCACATAGCACTTGTAGAAGAACCTTCGAACTGTCAGCACTTACTTGACCTGTCGTACTTAGCACTTAGCAGCCACTTCACGACTTAGCGACTAATGTACTATGACCTTCGACTAAGCACTTAGAGACCCTTCACTTAGCCTCTTAGACCTTCGACTTATATCAGTTCCTCTTCGAAACGTCACTATATCTGGGTTCAACGATGTTTATACCCTAAAAAGCGTCACCCGATATTATTTTCTTTGAGAAAATTTTTAGATCTTTAAGCACTTAGAAAACTCTTCGACTTAGCCCTTAGACCTTCGACTTAGGCACTTAGAGTCCTTGCGGTTATCTTAGAGTACACTCGGTTGAGACCTTCGACTTATACTTAGACCAATCAAACTTTTAACTTATACCTTCGACTTATACTTATACCTTCGACTTTTAAACGGCACGTAGACCTTCGACTTATACTTAGACCTTCGACTATACTTAGACCTTCGACTTATATCGTTCCCTTCCGAAACGGGTGAACTATATCGGGTCAACGATCGGTTTTTTATACGCCTAAAAAAAAAAAGGCCCCCCGTCCAACCCCCGAATCACGTTAGGTCGTTTTTTCGGTTCCTTCGAAACGCCATCCCGTTGAGAAGCGAAATATCCGTCAACCGCTTTTATTTTCTTAGGCGAATTTCTTATACAATTTTCTTTAACTTGTTAATCAGGCATTGTTTCATCGGCGAATGCTTGTAATTGACGAAAAAACCGTAACACTTTATTATCTTCATGCCGCCGACAATAGCCTGGAATATTTTTCGATCCCTCCGAAACAAATCTCACTCACTTTCTTTCAGTTTCATTCTCACCACATTTCTCGCAATGGCATATTTATCGTTGGTTTCTTGAAAGGGAGGGGGAGCGCCCTTCTCAAGAAGTTTGGTGAGGTGAGTAGATAAGGAAATTTATTTCTTCCGATGGAAAGAGATGAGTGGCGGCGAGTACGGTACTTTTATTCGCTTATTTTATTTGGTAAGGCAGTACTGCGAGAAATTTAGGTTTGCGAACCATTTTTTTCTTCTTGTTTGTTTTGTCCTTCCTCTTTTTTTAGATTTAAGGTGTGTCTTTTCTTTTTATAGTAAAAATAGCGACGGATGTGAGTTGTTATTCAAGTAATAATATTTTTTTTTTGGAAATTGCTTTTGGATTAAAATAATAATAAATTTAAAAAAACAGTTTTATTCATGCCTTTAAGTTGGAAAATATTTATAGTTAAAAAAGAATATGTTTAAATAAAAACAAATAAATTGATGGCGGCTAAGATTTTTTAAGTCTCTATTATATATTCGATGGTGATATCTAATTTGCTAAGAACGATTTTAAAAATATTTTTTAAAAATGAATAACTATCGATGTTAGAGGAGTTAACGCACAATGTTCTCAGTTCTGACTCGTGAACACGTTCAAGATAATCGAAAACCTCTGATTCTCGAGTAAAATTAATATTTTCCCAATCCCCCTTATTCCCACCTTCGTCTTCCTTTTCTTCTTTCTCTTCCCCTTCTTTATCGGATATCTCATTTAAGAATTCGTGCTTCAAAAGACTGTTGCGAGCCAGGTTTTGACTATCATTTATTTCATTATCTGAATGAACATCAGTTCTTTGTTTTTTTTCTCTTTTGACCAAATTTGTATAAGTGAGAATATTTCGCTTCCTTGTTTGACGCGTTTCATCTGACATTATTATCCGCCATCGAATGTGTGGTTTCCCATTAAAATCTGTCGAATTTATCAATAGTTCGCGCAAGTTGTTACTTATTTTGAAAGGTATATTTTTTCTATTAAAAGATTCATCCTCAAACAGTTTAAAACCCTTATGTTTTAATTTTCTATCATTCCAAAATTTATCAAAATTGAGTTGTAAAATTTTAGGGCATTTCGGCCTGTTCAGAATTGCGACAATACGATAGAGATCGGTGTCAGAAGGACCCAAATAAAGCTTCAGCTTTTCTAAGTTTGGGGTGTGGTATAAAATATTAGCCGATTTGTAGAAAAGCTCTGTTTCAATTTCGCGCAAATTATAGAAACAAGTTGGGGGATTGGCAAAAAATGTAAAATTTCTACCCCTAATTTCTAAATTGTTCAAATTTGGAAATAACTTGGTAATTGGCTCAAAGTCTATTGTGTCATTTCCCCCATAAATATCGTAGAAAATTAATTTTAACTTTAGCACATTTACGAGTTTATAAGAAGGAAAATGCTGAACGAGTTTTGAAAACATTATATTGAAGTTGTTGGCATCTTCGTGTCTCAATTCGAGAAATCCGTCAACCACTTTTATTTTCCTAGCCAAATGATTTTTAAAAGTTTGACTATTCCACCTCCCCATTATTAGCATATCATGGACGTGGGTGTGATTTCTTACGAGTATCGGCAGGAAATCATATTGACATAAGAACATTAAAACTATCTGAATGCTATAATAAAACAATTTATATATAATAGGGATTTCAATCTCGTATTCGCCACAATTGACAAAATTTTCGAACATTTCATATTGAGATAACGGGACCCATTTCGCCGCAAATGGTGGCGTATCAGCAATATTCGTCGAAGTATGAAATTTCCATTCAATAATTCTTTCGTTTTCGATTTCAACAGCAACAACGACT
Organism: Trachelipus rathkii; assembly: GCA_015478945.1. Classification (NCBI taxonomy): domain Eukaryota; kingdom Metazoa; phylum Arthropoda; class Malacostraca; order Isopoda; family Trachelipodidae; genus Trachelipus; species Trachelipus rathkii. The sequence continues at coordinate 49,091 of JABUQX010034715.1, read as the reverse complement.
TTTTTAGGAAAATCGGGAATGTCTGGGAATTCTATTGTTTTCAAAGAATTATTGGTAAGCGTCGGGTAAACGGGGAATAATCCTTCTATCATCGACAAATTCAAAATAATTTCTATTATCGTTTCAATCTCGAATTCGTTAATTAATCGAATTAAGTAACTTATGTCGATCTTCGCGGGTTTGTGGTAACCATTTATATGTATGCAGATTTTGTTTATTGAACCGTATAATGATAATAATTCGTTCAACGTACGATCATCATCGTGGATGTAATGATAATCCATCGATAGTTCACGCAGTTTATAGAATTTTGAACTTTCGTCTGGCAATTTTTTAAACCCGAATATTTTAAATCCCTCGTTGTATATCTTCTTATTCACGCCTTCCTTTTGGCGATTATCGTCGTTAACGCCACAACGACATTTTATTTCGAAGTCGACTAAATTCGGAAATGTTTTCACAACGTCGACAATACTCACCTTTTCGTGGATGTTATTCGTAATTAAATTTAGTGTATCTATTTTAAATAGTGGTTTCATTTCGTGTATCGTTTGGTTGAAAGTTGTCCAATCGTTTATAGTTAATATTAAGGTATTTACATACGTGTACGCGCCATTTAATTCGCTCAAACATTTAGCTCCGTTTTCGATCGTGAAATATTCCGCCATGGTTAGAACTACAACGCTAGGAATCATTAGCTTGTCATTTTTATAAGGCGCTTGCACTAAATTTTCAAGCGAGGTTACGAGAGATGAAGGATCATTTTGTATTTCGCGTAGCGTTAAAAACTTATCCAGGTCGAGAAAGTTTCCATCGATGAGAAACGCCTTTTGCATATAGTAGCTCTCGACGCGTTTTGGGCGCATGGCAGTCGAAACATTGAACACGTCTTCAAAATTTAGGTATTCGTAAATTTTATGTATCACGTCATCTGGCATTGTAACCAAAGACATTTTTTTACGATAGTTCTATTTGTCTGAACGATGATTTTAAAAACAATTTTAAAAGTCGTCCGATTATCTTTCCGCTAGCCGTTATCGGTTGTTACTGAAGATGGTAAAAAGCTCTCGCGTTCCACGAACAACTCTCTACGAACAAAATAGGAAGACGTTAATTCCTTTCCGGTAGCTGTCGCTCAACGATTTGAAGTTCTCACAGCACTGAGCCGATTTTTATAAGCGAATTATAATAACGCATGTGTATTTCGTAATAAAAATTAATTAGTTAATATATAAAAAATATATCTGGTAATAAATTTTTTTGTCTTATTTCATTTTTTATTCTTCAGTTAATAAAATATATTTTTTGGCGAAAGCGCGAAATAACGTTACTTTTTACTTCTCGGAAAATGGTGCAAAATATATTTTGCATTCCTTGAGCAAGTTTTTCTTTCGAGGCAAACCAAAAAAAATTAATTACAAAATCAAAATCTATAAAGAATTGATGATCAGGTACTCAGGTATTATACAATTGTTTTTTTCCGTGCCCCGAAATAACGTTTCTTTTTACTTGTCTGGAAATGGGGAAGAATAAATTTTTCGTTCCTTAAGGGAGTTTTTTGAGTGAAACCCCCAAAAAATGACTACGGAATCTAGGACTTCGCCTAGCCCCTTAAGAGTCGGTGTATCGTAACAAAGTAATAGACGAAACTGCTGTCGCCTATTTTGATCCGTCGATTGGTTTTCGAAACGGCTAAAGATATCGAAAAACTAAAAGCAACTGTAGGGTACTTAGACGTCCCTCCTTACTTTCCGGGGGGTGTCGGGCCCTCAAAGGAACACTTTGAAAATAAACTTAAAAAAATTCTAAGGGTCTCGAGAGATTGGGAGAAATAAATTTCGATCTATTACTTCATTACTACACGCTTAACCTTACTCGTCTACTCGAAGTAATAGATTCCGTATTTATTTTTTTAGTTTTCTCGAGGAAACTCGCTTAGGGAACGAAAAATTTATTTTGCCTCATCTCCCGAAAAGTCGAAAGTAACGTTATTTCGTGACATGATCGGAGCGTAAGGGGGGATTTTCAAAGTGTTCTATAGAAGGCCCGACACCACCGAAAAATTATAACGAGGGGTCGTTTAAGCACCTTACGGCCTCATTAAGGTTTTCGATATCTGAAACGCTTAGAAAACCGATCGACGGGTCACGATAGGCGACTGCAATTTCGATCTATTACTTCGTTACCACACGCTTAACCCTACTCAGCTACTAGAAGTCCTAGATTCCATAAAATATTATGGCATCTTACACTTCTGGAAAATTCCGATCTAAATTCTTTGTTAGCAAAGGGAACAAAAAATTCAAATTTCTAAAGGTAGAATAGAGAAGTAAAAAGTAGCGTTATTTCGCGCCTTCGCCAAAAAAATATTTTATTACCTGAAGGATAAAAAATGAAAACAAGACAAAATATTTTATTACCAGAAAAATAAAAAAAGGAAACGCGAGAGTAGGGTTAATATTTTTGGCCTTTTTTTCATCGATTCGTTAAAAATAGGCGTAAAAATAACGGTAAATCACTAAGGGTGGGGGTGGGGGTTGTTATATAAGTAAAAAAAGATTTAATGAGGTCTCGGTCTTTAAAAGGGGGCTAAAAACACGTCCACCCTAAAGAAAAGGCGCGAATTTTTAACCCTACTTTGCGACTAGAGTGCGGCGCCCGAGAAGTAGAAATCCTCAAAATTTGCTACCTTCTAGCTTACCTACGGATACAGACAGCTCAACCCACCGCGCCTAAGCGCGAGGACCGTTAACGGAATTGTTGACACCACTACCCGAGAAAACGATGGTGAGCGAATTCCCGTTAGAACAGAGGGCAGGAGCTCTCCCTCGAAAATCGAAAGGTCTTTAGGATCTCATCATCGGGTCTAGGGCCTTTCCATGGCTCGGAACGTCGTCCGCAATCGAAAAAATACTCAAGTTACCTGATCATCAATTCTTTATAGACTTTGATCCCGTAATTACTTTTTTTTTGGTTTTTCCCGAAAAAAAACTCGCTTAAGGAACGAAAAATTTATTTTGCATCACCTCACGAGAAGTAAAAAGTAACGTTATTTCGTGCTTTTGCTTCCCGCGAAATTCGTATATTTGCCAAAAAATAATAATATTTTTTTAATTTTGTTAAATATGCGATTATTCTTTTTTTTTAATTTAGTCTCCCATAAAATATCATTTTCTTTATTAAATCATTTTTTAGGGTGTCTAAATTAAAAAAATTAAAAATAGTAGTCTAAGTGCTAAGTCGAAGGTCTAAGTATAAGTCGAAGGTCTAAGTGCTAAGTCGAAGGTCTAAGTGCTAAGTCGAAGGTTTAAGTATAAGTCGAAGGTCTAAGATATAAAGTCCGAAGGTTTCTAAGGTGCTAAAAAATCTAAAATTCTCAAAAGAAAAATATACCACAAATTTTTAAGTCCAAATGTATTTTTCGGAATTTGCACTTACACCTTTCGACTTATATCAGTTCCGATCAGGTGTCACTATATGACATGACGTCATAATCGGATTGAAGATAGTTTTAGCTTAGGTAACTGGTATTTGAAAGCGTTCAGCCGCTTTTGCGATTCCCGTAAGGCGACACTATACTATAGTGACGTTTCGAAGGGAACCGAAAAACGATCTAACTTGATCGCGCAACACCTTTTAAGGTATAAACTATCACTTCAACCCCATATAGTGACGTCTCAATGGGAACTGATATAAGTCAAAGGTCTAAGCGTGAAAATCTAAAAAACCACAGAGAAAATAATTTCCCAAAAAATTTAAAGTCGAAATTATTTTTCGGAATTTGCACTTAGACTTTCGACTTATTTTAGTTCAACAAACAAACAAACGAACAGTCAGAGATATAAGTCGAAGGTCTATGTGCTAAGTCAAAGGTCTAAGTATAAGTCGAAGGTCTAAGTGCTAAGTCGAAGGTCTAAGTGCTAAGTCGAAGGTCTAAGTGCTAAGTCGAAGGTCTAAGTATAAGTCGAAGGTCTAAGTGCTAAAATCTAAAATTTCTCAAAGAAAATAATACACAAAATTTTTTAAGTCCAAATTATTTTTCGGAATTTGCACTTAGACCTTCGACTTATATCAGTTCCCGATCAGGCGTCACTATATGACGTCATAATCGGATTGAAGATAGTTTTAGCTTAGGTAACTGGTATTTGAAAGCGTTCAACCGCTTTTGCGATTCCCGTAAGGCGACACTATACTATAGTGACGTTTCGAAGGGAACCGAAAAACGATCTAACTTGATCGTGCAACACCTTTTAAGGTATAAACTATCACTTCAACCCCATATAGTGACGTCTCAACGGGAACTGATATAAGTCAAAGGTCTAGGTGTGAAAATCTAAAAAATCACAGAGAAAATAATTTCCCAAAAAATTTCAAGTCGAAATTATTTTTCGGAATTTGCACTTAGACTTTCGACTTATATTAGTTCAACAAACAAACGAACGAACGGTCAGAGATATAAGTCGAAGGTCTAAGTGCAAAAAACTCGAAAACTACGATAGCTACAAGAAAACTAATAACATTCGTGGAATCAGCGTAAGATATTTGTTCTAAAAATGGAAAAAAATTTTTTTGATTTTTTTGGTTATTTATTTTTTTTTCTCGAAAACTACGATAGCTACAAAAAAAATAATAACCTTTTTGGAATCAGCGTAAGAAATTTGTTTTAAAAATGGAAAAACAATAGTTTCCTTGTACCTATCGTAGTTTTCGAGAAAATAAAATAAATAACCAAAAAAATCCAAAAACAAATTTTCATATTTTCAGAACAATTTTCTTACGCTGATTCCACGAATGTTATTAGTTTTCTTGTAGCTATCGTAGTTTTCGAGAAAAAAAATAAAATAGCCCCAAAAAATCAAAAAAAATTTTTTGCAATTTTTAGAACAATTTTCTTACGCTTATATTTAACTATAAGGTGCAAATAAAAAAATTTTGATACCAAAACTATGGGATTAAATATAAAACGATCGATAATTAAAAATTTTATTCTGATAAATAACATAAAAATTAATAATACAAAGTTTTTTATTGAAATTTTTATATACATACAAATGCATATGCAAGCATATATATTATATATATATATATATATATATATATATATATATATATATATATATATATATATATATATATATATATATATATATATATATATATATATATATATATATATATATATATATATATATATATATATATATATATATATATATGTGTGTGTGTGTGTGTTTTAAATTTCCTCTTTCATTTCTTCTCTTATTATTAATATATTTCTGTTATGCTATCTATTATACGTTCGACAGCTTTAAAAAGGTTGTTAAAAAATTCATGATTTTCAATAAAGGGAAGAACCAAATGAAATGTCTTGGGCTTGCGATCTCGACCTTTTTCTAAAAACTTAAAAAAAGTGTTTAAGTAATAAAAATAGATATCATCTTTTAACCATAAAAGACTCCCGGAGAAATTCATTTCTCTTTCCACCTTGTATTTATCGCTGTCAATTGATTCACAACCATCTAGTAAACTACGTATCTCCGAAGAGTTATATTGTTTTATATTCCATCGAATGATGGATTTTCCATGATCATCAGTCATAGTCACCATAATTTTTTTGAACAGCTGGTCAATATTTCTTTCGTAAGTGCGTTTATAGTTACCTATAAAGTACTTGAACATTTTTTGTTTATCTGCTAAGAAGTTATCAAAATTAAACTCTACTCCTCTTTTCAAAGAGCCAGTGATATTCAAAAGTTTATGAATTTCGCAAAGATCGATATGTTCCCAATGGAAAAATATGACGACTTTTTCTAGATTTGGAGAGACACTACAAATATAATATAAAAGATCAGAAAAATCGATCTTCAATTCTACCAAATTTTTAAGAACCGTTTTATTTACGTAACTTCCTATTATATCACTGTTATAAATACTTTCTTGCAGATACGAGCCTGAATATATTACGTTTTTTCTGATTTCCAAATCAGTCAGATTCGGAAAGGCTTCGACGAATTTTTTATTCAGTGTCCCACATTTAGTTTTTGAATCAAAAATTTTCTCTTTTTCGTATGATATTCTCAAGATACGAACATTTGGGAATCGGAATGGAGAAAGGGTATCCATACATTCGTTTTTTTGAAGCATTGCGTTAAATTGACAAACGTTTCGCAAATTCAATTCCAAGGAACCATCGACGTTTCTAATACTCCTTTGCAATCGGTTTCTAAAAAATTTTGTATCCCAAGAATCAATTATTTTCTTTTCCATTCCAGCTCGCCATAATTTACCGCAGTGCAAATGACATGTTTGTAAAATCGGTTGGTAAGTCAAGCTCTTAAAGTGATTCATAACCGCAAAAATTCCTCTGCACGCGAGACAAAATGGTATTTTTATTTCGTTTCTTTCATGATCTTTAGAAAGGAGTCTCAAAAAACTAGTTTCCAACATTCTATGTAACGTTTTCAATTTTCTATAATTTTCATCTCCTATTGCTTCTTCTTCTTCTAATTCCTTTCCCATCGATAATTTAACGTGGTTTTTGACTGGCGATGAAGCCTCACTGATTTCCCATTCAATTATTCTTCGGTTTTCGATTTCAACCACTACGACTAAATTAGCCAATTTTTGGCTAGAACAATTATAGCATTCGCGAAATTTATTTATCCATATATTGAAACCGTAGTTGGGAAAAATTTCTTCTTCCGCTGAGAAACTGGAAATCAATTCTAATGTCTTCACCCCAGTTTTTGCAGCCAGTAGTCTTACACGATCGCTTCTCACAACGGAAGGTGGGTGTATATGGTTTAAACGAACTCCAATTTTTTGTAAGTTAAACAACGATGAGATTTCCATAATTTCCTCGATGTTGTTGTGATCCACAATTAATGTAGTTAATTTTTTAAACGAAGGAATAAGAAGTTTCGGCAATTTACTCGAAAAATCAATTTCGACAGCTTTTGACGACATTTTTAAGAATTCGATGTCGGATTCGCTAATCAAAGCGTTCCCTGATTTGCTTAAAAGAAGGGGAGAGTCTTCGCTCATAATCATTTCGGTCGTGTTCTCTCTTATCACCCCATTGCGACAAACGCATAATAATTTTAGTGTGATTAGGTTTGGAAATAAGATCGAAATATTTTTCATTAATCCAAGAAATTCGTCGTCAGTGAGAAGGTTAGTACCCGTATTAACAATTTTTAGTTTCTTGATACCAAATAAAGGTTGATGTGGTTTTTCCTTCATTGAATCCGTCAATTTTATGAAGGTTTCATACTGATCTAAATACATAGCCAAAGATTTTAAGCTTTTGTACTTCGTACTCATTGTCCTAATAACTTCAGCGGTTTTAGCGGCTACGGAAACACCATCGGCTGAACTGTCTGATGCGACCATATACTTGGTCAATGTCAGTGTTATTGATTCAGTCGCCGTGTAGGTATTTTGCTTTGCATTTTTAAGAAAACTTAGAATGATCGCCGAGGTTTTTGCCTCGTCGTCCGAATCAAATAGCGGAAATAACAGGTTGAAATTTAATTCCTTCGACCCATGTTTTTCGATGAAACGATTCGTAATTATATCACAGATCACCCCGAATATTTTTGAATCAGAAACGTCGTAAAAATCTTGAAAGGATGACGTTTCAAAAATGACGTTCATTGATAGATCTTGCAGATTTTTTACAGTCATTTTCGTTTCGAGTTTTTCGTCGTCGAATTCGGCTGTGAAAAAAGTACTAAGGTCAGAAAGTAGTATTTTCTTCAAAATAAATAATAATTAGGAATAATGAAATAAAATAAAATAAATTATCAGACACTGATCTTCAGGGTGTATACGCACATTCGCGGCGAAGCCACGCTTCCTAATGATAAAATATATAGCTATTTTTCTCCCTTTTATATTCAAAAAATAAAAAAAAACAAAAAAGTAATAATAATAATAATAATAATAATAATAATAATAATAATAATAATAATAATAATAATAATAATAATAATAATAAATAATAATAATAATATAATAATAATAATAATAATAATAATAAATAATTAATGATAATAATAATATAATAATTAATAATAATAATAATTAATAATAATATAATTAATAATAATAATAATAATAAAAATAATAATAATAATAATAATAGATAATAATAATGAATAATAAGAATAACTAATAATAATAACAATAAATAATATAATAATATTAATAAATAATTAATAATAATTAATAATAATAAATAAATAGTAATAATAATAATAATAATAATAATAATAATAATAATAATAATGAATAATAATAATATAATAATAATGATAATAATAATAATATTCATATATAATAATAATAATAATAATTAATATAATAATAATAATAATTAATTAATAATAATAATAATAATAATAATAATAAAATAATAATAATCTATATACAAATTCTTTGTAATAAAGAACAAGAAGATCAAATTTGTGCAAAAACGCATAATAAAATCGCACTAAAAGGAACGTTACTGTGAATTTAAAAAATTCGTAGAAAAAAAAAAATAATTCGTGGAATCAGCGTAAGAAAATTGTTCTAAAAATTGCAAAAAATTTTTTTGATTTTTTTGGCGGCCTATTTTATTTCTTTTCTCGAAAACTTACGATAGCTACAGAAAACTAATAACACTCAGTGAAATCAGCGTTTAATAGTTGTTGCTGAAAAATGAAAATTGTGTTTTTGGATTTTTTTGGTTATTAATTTTATTTTCTCGAAAACTACGATAGGTACAGGAAAACTATTGTTTTCCATTTTTTAAAACAAATTTCTTACGCTGAGTCAAAAGGTTATTATTTTTTTTGTAGCTATCGTAGTTTTCGACAAAAAAATAAAATAACCAAAAAAAATCAAAAAAAATTTTTTCCTTTTTAGAACAAATATCTTACGCTGATTCCACGAATGTTATTAGTTTTCTAGTAGCTATCGTAAATACTGTTGGACGATCGGGTCTTTCTCTTTGATCTCGAGAATTTAGTATTTCCTTGTAACCTCTGATGGAAGAAACATCATGAATGTTAGTGTTAAGACGGGGGTCTCCGGGAAATGTTACCCGAAACTCATTAGTATACCACAAATAAGAAAAATCTAAAATCACCCTCTCGGTTTTTGAGAAAAAAAAATAAAATAGCCCCAAAAAAATTCAAAAAAAATTTTTTTGCCATTTTTAGAACAATTTTCTTACGCTGATTCCACGAATGTTATTAGTTTTCTTGTAGCTATCGTAGTTTTCGAGAAAAAAAAAATATCCCAAAAAATTTCAAAATTTTTTTTTTTCCTTTTTAGAAAAATTTTTTTTCCCCTGTTTCCCCGAATTTTATTAGTTTTTTTTTAGCTTTCCTAGTTTTTCGAGATACCTACGTTAAACCCACTATGACGCTCATATAGCTGACGCCCATTCCAGGGACTAATATAAGTCGAAGGTCTAAGCGCAAATTCCGAAAAAAATTGAACAGAAAATTATCGGGGGAAATATTTTCTTTGTGATTTTAGAGATTTTCACACTTAGACCTTTGACTTATATCAGTTCCCGTTGAAACGTCACTATATCGAGGGTGAAGCGAGTTGATACACTAAAAAGTGGCATTTGAAAGCGTTGAGCCGCTTTTGCGATTCCCGTAAGGCGACACTATACTATAGTGACGTTTCGAAGGGATTCGAAAAACGATCTAACTTGATCGCGCAACACCTTTTAAGGTATAAACTATCACTTCAACCCCATATAGTGACGTCGCAACGGGAACTGATATAAGTCAAAGTTCTAAGTGTGAAATCTAAAAAATCACAGAGAAAATAATTTCCAAAAAAATTTTAAGTCGAAATTATTTTTCGGAATTTCCACTTAGACCTTCGACTTATATTATTTCAACAAACAAACGAACGAACGGTCAGACGAACAAACGAACACAAAACATACTATATAAGTCGAAGGTCTAAGTGCAAAAAACTCGAAAACTACGATAGCCACAAGAAAACTAATAACATTCGTGGAATCAGCGTAAGATATTTGTTCTAAAAATGGAAAAAAAATTTTTTTGATTTTTTTGGTTGTTTATTTTTTTTTCTCGAAAACTACGATAGCTACAAAAAAAATAATAACCTTTTTGGAATCAGCGTAAGAAATTTGTTTTAAAAATGGAGAAACAATAGTTTCCCTGTAGCTATCGTAGTTTTCGAGAAAATAAAATAAATAACCAAAAAAAATCCAAAAACAAATTTTCATATTTTCAGAACAACTATCTTACGCTGATTCCACGAGTGTTATTAGTTTTCTTGTAGCTATCGTAGTTTTTGAGAAAAAAAATAAAATAGCCAAAAAAAAACAAGTTTTGTGTTCGTTTGTTCGTCTGACCGTTCGTTCGTTTGTTTGTTGAACTAATATAAGTCGAAGGTCTAAGTGCAAATTCCGAAAAATAATTTCGACTTAAAATTTTTTGGGAAATTATTTTCTCTGTGATTTTTTAGATTTTCACACTTAGAACTTTGACTTATATCAGTTCCCGTTGCGACGTCACTATATGGGGTTGAAGTGATAGTTTATACCTTAAAAGGTGTTGCGCGATCAAGTTAGATCGTTTTTCGAATCCCTTCGAAACGTCACTATAGTATAGTGTCGCCTTACGGGAATCGCAAAAGCGGCTCAACGCTTTCAAATGCCACTTTTTAGTGTATCAACTCGCTTCACCCTCGATATAGTGACGTTTCAACGGGAACTGATATAAGTCAAAGGTCTAAGTGTGAAAATCTCTAAAATCACAAAGAAAATATTTCCCCCGATAATTTTCTGTTCAATTTTTTTTCGGAATTTGCACTTAGACCTTCGACTTATATTAGTCCCGAATGGGCGTCACTATATGACGTCATAGTGGGTTTAACGATAGGTATCTCGAAAACTAGGATAGCTACAAGAAAACTAATAACATTCGTGGAATCAGCGTAAGAAAATTGTTCTAAAAATGAAAAAAAAAAATTTGAAATTTTTTGGGATATTTTTTTTTTTCTCGAAAACTACGATAGCTACAAGAAAACTAATAACATTCGTGGAATCAGCGTAAGAAAATTGTTCCTACACGAGCCGATGGAAGTTAGATTCGATTTATGTCAGTATTTAAAACAACAGAAAACCGAGAGGGTGATTTTAGATTTTTCTTATTTGTGGTATACTAATGAGTTTCGGGTAACATTTCCCGGAGACCCCCGTCTTAACACTAACATTCATGATGTTTCTTCCATCAGAGGTTACAAGGAAATACTAAATTCTCGAGATCAAAGAGAAAGACCCGATCGTCCAACAGTATTCCCACAGACGAGACCAGAAAACTAATAACATTCGTGGAATCAGCGTAAGATATTTGTTCTAAAAAGGGAAAAAAAATTTTTTTGATTTTTTTGGTTATTTATTTTTTTTTGTCGAAAACTACGATAGCTACAAAAAAAATAATAACCTTTTTGGAATCAGCGTAAGAAATTTGTTTTAAAAATGGAAAAACAATAGTTTCCTTGTAGCTATCGTAGTTTTCGAGAAAATAAAATTAATAACCAAAAAAATCCAAAAACAAATTTTCATATTTTCAGAACAACTATCTTACGCTGATTTCACGAGTGTTATTAGTTTTCTTGTAGCTATCGTAGTTTTCGAGAAAAAAAAATAAAATAGCCCCAAAAAATCAAAAAAATTTTTTTGCAATTTTTAGAACAATTTTCTTACGTACGACCATTATTTTTTTTTCTACGAATTTTTAAAATTCACAAGGTAACGTTCCTTTTAGTGCGATTTTATTATGCGTTTTTGCACAAATTTGATCTTCTTGTTCCCTTTACTTACAAAGAATTTAGTATATAGATTATTATTATTATTATTATTATTATTATTATTATTATTATTATTATTATTATTATTATTATTATTATTATTATTATATTATTATTATTATTATTATTATTATTATTATTATTATTATTATTATTATATTATTATTATATTATTACTATTATTATTATTATTATATTAATATTATTATTATTATTATTATTATTATTATTATTATTATTATTATTATTATTATTATTATTATTATTATTATTATTATTATTATTATTATTATATTATTATTATTATTATTATTATTAATATTATTATTATTATTATTTATTTATTATTATTATATTATTATTATCATTATTATTATTTATTATTATTATTATTATTATATTATTATTATTATTTATTATTATATTATTATTATTATTCATTATTTATTATTATTATTATTATTATTATTATTATTATTATTATTATTATAACTCATTTGTTTTTTTTTATCTTTTGCATATAAAAGGGAGTCAAATTGTTATATATTTTATCATTAGGAAGCGTGGCTTCGCCGCGAATGTGCGTATACACCCTGAAGATCAGTGTCTGATAATTTATTTTATTTTATTTCATTATTCCTAATTATTATTTATTTTGAAGAAAATACTACTTTCTGACCTTAGTACTTTTTTCACAGCCGAATTCGACGACGAAAAACTCGAAACGAAAATGACTGTAAAAAATCTGCAAGATCTATCAATGAACGTCATTTTTGAAACGTCATCCTTTCAAGATTTTTACGACGTTTCTGATTCAAAAATATTCGGGGTGATCTGTGATATAATTACGAATCGTTTCATCGAAAAACATGGGTCGAAGGAATTAAATTTCAACCTGTTATTTCCGCTATTTGATTCGGACGACGAGGCAAAAACCTCGGCGATCATTCTAAGTTTTCTTAAAAATGCAAAGCAAAATACCTACACGGCGACTGAATCAATAACACTGACATTGACCAAGTATATGGTCGCATCAGACAGTTCAGCCGATGGTGTTTCCGTAGCCGCTAAAACCGCTGAAGTTATTAGGACAATGAGTACGAAGTACAAAAGCTTAAAATCTTTGGCTATGTATTTAGATCAGTATGAAACCTTCATAAAATTGACGGATTCAATGAAGGAAAAACCACATCAACCTTTATTTGGTATCAAGAAACTAGAAATTGTTAATACGGGTACTAACCTTCTCACTGACGACGAATTTCTTGGATTAATGAAAAATATTTCGATCTTATTTCCAAACCTAATCACACTAAAATTATTATGCGTTTGTCGCAATGGGGTGATAAGAGAGAACACGACCGAAATGATTATGAGCGAAGACTCTCCCCTTCTTTTAAGCAAATCAGGGAACGCTTTGATTAGCGAATCCGACATCGAATTCTTAAAAATGTCGTCAAAAGCTGTCGAAATTGATTTTTCGAGTAAATTGCCGAAACTTCTTATTCCTTCGTTTAAAAAATTAACTACATTAATTGTGGATCACAACAACATCGAGGAAATTATGGAAATCTCATCGTTGTTTAACTTACAAAAAATTGGAGTTCGTTTAAACCATATACACCCACCTTCCGTTGTGAGAAGCGATCGTGTAAGACTACTGGCTGCAAAAACTGGGGTGAAGACATTAGAATTGATTTCCAGTTTCTCAGCGGAAGAAGAAATTTTTCCCAACTACGGTTTCAATATATGGATAAATAAATTTCGCGAATGCTATAATTGTTCTAGCCAAAAATTGGCTAATTTAGTCGTAGTGGTTGAAATCGAAAACCGAAGAATAATTGAATGGGAAATCAGTGAGGCTTCATCGCCAGTCAAAAACCACGTTAAATTATCGATGGGAAAGGAATTAGAAGAAGAAGAAGCAATAGGAGATGAAAATTATAGAAAATTGAAAACGTTACATAGAATGTTGGAAACTAGTTTTTTGAGACTCCTTTCTAAAGATCATGAAAGAAACGAAATAAAAATACCATTTTGTCTCGCGTGCAGAGGAATTTTTGCGGTTATGAATCACTTTAAGAGCTTGACTTACCAACCGATTTTACAAACATGTCATTTGCACTGCGGTAAATTATGGCGAGCTGGAATGGAAAAGAAAATAATTGATTCTTGGGATACAAAATTTTTTAGAAACCGATTGCAAAGGAGTATTAGAAACGTCGATGGTTCCTTGGAATTGAATTTGCGAAACGTTTGTCAATTTAACGCAATGCTTCAAAAAAACGAATGTATGGATACCCTTTCTCCATTCCGATTCCCAAATGTTCGTATCTTGAGAATATCATACGAAAAAGAGAAAATTTTTGATTCAAAAACTAAATGTGGGACACTGAATAAAAAATTCGTCGAAGCCTTTCCGAATCTGACTGATTTGGAAATCAGAAAAAACGTAATATATTCAGGCTCGTATCTGCAAGAAAGTATTTATAACAGTGATATAATAGGAAGTTACGTAAATAAAACGGTTCTTAAAAATTTGGTAGAATTGAAGATCGATTTTTCTGATCTTTTATATTATATTTGTAGTGTCTCTCCAAATCTAGAAAAAGTCGTCATATTTTTCCATTGGGAACATATCGATCTTTGCGAAATTCATAAACTTTTGAATATCACTGGCTCTTTGAAAAGAGGAGTAGAGTTTAATTTTGATAACTTCTTAGCAGATAAACAAAAAATGTTCAAGTACTTTATAGGTAACTATAAACGCACTTACGAAAGAAATATTGACCAGCTGTTCAAAAAAATTACGGTGACTATGACTGATGATCATGGAAAATCCATCATTCGATGGAATATAAAACAATATAACTCTTCGGAGATACGTAGTTTACTAGATGGTTGTGAATCAATTGACAGCGATAAATACAAGGTGGAAAGAGAAATGAATTTCTCCGGGAGTCTTTTATGGTTAAAAGATGATATCTATTTTTATTACTTAAACACTTTTTTTAAGTTTTTAGAAAAAGGTCGAGATCGCAAGCCCAAGACATTTCATTTGGTTCTTCCCTTTATTGAAAATCATGAATTTTTTAACAACCTTTTTAAAGCTGTCGAACGTATAATAGATAGCATAACAGAAATATATTAATAATAAGAGAAGAAATGAAAGAGGAAATTTAAAACATACACACACACACACACATATATATATATATATATATATATATATATATATATATATATATATATATATATATATATATATATATATATATATATATATAATATATATATATATTATATATATATATATATATATAATATATATATATAATATATATGTTTGCTTATCTATTTGTATTTATATAAAATTTCAAAAAAAAACTTTGTATTATTAATTTTTATGTTATTTATCAGAATAAAATTTTTAATTATCGATCGTTTTATATTTAATCCCATAGTTTTGGTATCAAAATTTTTTTATTTGCACCTTATAGTTAAATATAAGCGTAAGAAAATTGTTCTAAAAATTGCAAAAAATTTTTTTTGATTTTTTGGGGCTATTTTTTTTTTCTCGAAAACTACGATAGCTACAAGAAAACTAATAACACTCGTGGAATCAGCGTAAGATAGTTGTTCTGAAAATATGAAAATTTGTTTTTGGATTTTTTTGGTTATTTATTTTATTTTCTCGAAAACTACGATAGGTACAAGGAAACTATTGTTTTTCCATTTTTAAAACAAATTTCTTACGCTGATTCCAAAAAGGTTATTATTTTTTTTGTAGCTAATGTAGTTTCCGAGAAAAAAAAAATAAATAACCAAAAAAATAAAAAAATTTTTTTTTCCATTTTTAGAACAAATATCTTACGCTGATTCCACGAATGTTATTAGTTTTCTTGTAGACACCCCTTGTTTCGAGTTTTTTGCACCTAGACCTTCGACTTATATCTCTGACTGTTTGTTCGTTTGTTTGTTGAACTAATATAAGTCGAAAGTCTAAGTGCAAATTCCGAAAAATAATTTCGACTTAAAATTTTTTGGGAAATTATTTTCTCTGTGATTTTTTAGATTTTCACACTTAGACCTTTGACTTATATCAGTTCCCGTTGAGTCGTCACTATATGGGGTTGAAGTGATAGTTTATACCTTAAAAGGTGTTGCACGATCAAGTTAGATCGTTTTTCGGTTCCCTTCGAAACGTCACTATAGTATAGTGTCGCCTTACGGGAATCGCAAAAGCGGTTGAACGCTTTCAAATACCAGTTACCTAAGCTTAAACTATCTTCAATCCGATTATGACGTCATATAGTGACGCCTGATCGGAAACTGATATAAGTCGAAGGTCTAAGTGCAAATTCCTAAAAATAATTTGGACTTAAAAAATTTTGTGATTATTTTCTTTGAGAAATTTTAGATTTAGCACTTAGACCTTCGACTTATTCTTAGACCTTCGACTTAACTTAGACCTTCGACTTACCACTTAGACCTTCGACTTAGCACTTAGGACCTTCGACTATACTTAGACCTTTGACTTAGCACATAGACCTTCGACTTATATCTCTGACTGTTCGTTTGTTTGTTTGTTGAACTAATATAAGTCGAAAGTCTAAGTGCAAATTCCGAAAAATAATTTCGACTTAAAATTTTTTGGGAAATTATTTTCTCTGTGATTTTTTAGATTTTCACACTTAGACCTTTGACTTATATATCAGTTCCCATTGAGACGTCACTATATGGGGTTGAAGTGATAGTTTATTACCTTAAAAGGTGTTGCGCGATCAAGTTAGATCGTTTTTCGGTTTCCCCTTCGAAACGTCACTATAGTATAGTGTCGCCTTACGGGATCGCAAAAGCGGCTGAACGCTTTTCGAGTACCATTTTGTTAAGCTTAAACTATCGTCAATCGCATTATGACGTCATAATAGTGTCGCCTGGATCGGGAATGATATAAGTCGAAGGTGTAAGTGCAAATTCCGAAAATAATTTGGACTTAAAAAATTTTGTGTATTATTTTCTTTGAGAAATTTTAGATTTTAGCACTTAGACCTTCGACTTATACTTAGACCTTCGACTTATACTTAAACCTTCGACTTAGCAGTTAGACATTCGACTTAGCACTTAGACTTTCGACTTATACTTAGACCTTCGACTTAGCACTTAGACTACTTATTTTTAATTTTTTTTTTATAATTTAGACACCCAAAAATGATGTAATATAAGAAAGATATTTATGGGAGGACTAAATTTAATAAAAAAAAGAATAATCGCCATATTTTATTTAAACCAAAAATTAAAAAAATATTATTCATTTTGTTGGCAAATATACGAATTTGCGGGAAGCAAAAAGCACGAAATAACGTTACTTTTAAATTCTCGGAATGATGCAAAATAAATTTTTCGTTCTTAAGCGAGTTTTTTTTTCGAGGGAAACCAAAAAAAGTAATTACGGGATCAAAGTCTATAAAGAATTGTATGATCAAGGAACTGAGTATTTTTTTCGATTGCGGACCGACGTTCCGAGCCATGGAAAGGCCCTAGACCCGATGATGAGATCCTAAAGACCTTTCGATTTTCGAGGGAGAGCTCCTGCCCTCTGTTCTAACGGGAATTCGCTCACCATCGTTTTCTCGGGTAGTGGTGTCAACAATTCCGTTAACGGTCCTCGCGCTTAGGCGCGGTGGGTTGAGCTGTCTGTATCCGTAGGTAAGCTAGAAGGTAGCAAATTTTGAGGATTTCTACTTCTCGGGCGCCGCACTCTAGTCGCAAAGTAGGGTTAAAAATTCGCGCCTTTTCTTTAGGGTGGACGTGTTTTTAGCCCCCTTTTAAAGACCGAGACCTCATTAAATCTTTTTTTACTTATATAACAACCCCCACCCCCACCCTTAGTGATTTACCGTTATTTTTACGCCTATTTTTAACGAATCGATGAAAAAAAGGCCAAAAATATTAACCCTACTCTCGCGTTTCCTTTTTTTATTTTTCTGGTAATAAAATATTTTGTCTTGTTTTCATTTTTTATCCTTCAGGTAATAAAATATTTTTTTGGCGAAGGCGCGAAATAACGCTACTTTTTACTTCTCTATTCTACCTTTAGAAATTTGAATTTTTTGTTCCCTTTGCTAACAAAGAATTTAGATCGGAATTTTCCAGAAGTGTAAGATGCCATAATATTTTATGGAATCTAGGACTTCTAGTAGCTGAGTAGGGTTAAGCGTGTGGTAACGAAGTAATAGATCGAAATTGCAGTCGCCTATCGTGACCCGTCGATCGGTTTTCTAAGCGTTTCAGATATCGAAAACCTTAATGAGGCCGTAAGGTGCTTAAACGACCCCTCGTTATAATTTTTCGGTGGTGTCGGGCCTTCTATAGAACACTTTGAAAATCCCCCCTTACGCTCCGATCATGTCACGAAATAACGTTACTTTCGACTTTTCGGGAGATGAGGCAAAATAAATTTTTCGTTCCCTAAGCGAGTTTCCTCGAGAAAACTAAAAAAATAAATACGGAATCTATTACTTCGAGTAGACGAGTAAGGTTAAGCGTGTAGTAATGAAGTAATAGATCGAAATTTATTTCTCCCAATCTCTCGAGACCCTTAGAATTTTTTTAAGTTTATTTTCAAAGTGTTCCTTTGAGGGCCCGACACCCCCCGGAAAGTAAGGAGGGACGTCTAAGTACCCTACAGTTGCTTTTAGTTTTTCGATATCTTTAGCCGTTTCGAAAACCAATCGACGGATCAAAATAGGCGACAGCAGTTTCGTCTATTACTTTGTTACGATACACCGACTCTTAAGGGGCTAGGCGAAGTCCTAGATTCCGTAGTCATTTTTTGGGGGTTTCACTCAAAAAACTCCCTTAAGGAACGAAAAATTTATTCTTCCCCATTTCCAGACAAGTAAAAAGAAACGTTATTTCGGGGCACGGAAAAAAACAATTGTATAATACCTGAGTACCTGATCATCAATTCTTTATAGATTTTGATTTTGTAATTAATTTTTTTTGGTTTGCCTCGAAAGAAAAACTTGCTCAAGGAATGCAAAATATATTTTGCACCATTTTCCGAGAAGTAAAAAGTAACGTTATTTCGCGCTTTCGCCAAAAAATATATTTTATTAACTGAAGAATAAAAAATGAAATAAGACAAAAAAATTTATTACCAGATATATTTTTTATATATTAACTAATTAATTTTTATTACGAAATACACATGCGTTATTATAATTCGCTTATAAAAATCGGCTCAGTGCTGTGAGAACTTCAAATCGTTGAGCGACAGCTACCGGAAAGGAATTAACGTCTTCCTATTTTGTTCGTAGAGAGTTGTTCGTGGAACGCGAGAGCTTTTTACCATCTTCAGTAACAACCGATAACGGCTAGCGGAAAGATAATCGGACGACTTTTAAAATTGTTTTTAAAATCATCGTTCAGACAAATAGAACTATCGTAAAAAAATGTCTTTGGTTACAATGCCAGATGACGTGATACATAAAATTTACGAATACCTAAATTTTGAAGACGTGTTCAATGTTTCGACTGCCATGCGCCCAAAACGCGTCGAGAGCTACTATATGCAAAAGGCGTTTCTCATCGATGGAAACTTTCTCGACCTGGATAAGTTTTTAACGCTACGCGAAATACAAAATGATCCTTCATCTCTCGTAACCTCGCTTGAAAATTTAGTGCAAGCGCCTTATAAAAATGACAAGCTAATGATTCCTAGCGTTGTAGTTCTAACCATGGCGGAATATTTCACGATCGAAAACGGAGCTAAATGTTTGAGCGAATTAAATGGCGCGTACACGTATGTAAATACCTTAATATTAACTATAAACGATTGGACAACTTTCAACCAAACGATACACGAAATGAAACCACTATTTAAAATAGATACACTAAATTTAATTACGAATAACATCCACGAAAAGGTGAGTATTGTCGACGTTGTGAAAACATTTCCGAATTTAGTCGACTTCGAAATAAAATGTCGTTGTGGCGTTAACGACGATAATCGCCAAAAGGAAGGCGTGAATAAGAAGATATACAACGAGGGATTTAAAATATTCGGGTTTAAAAAATTGCCAGACGAAAGTTCAAAATTCTATAAACTGCGTGAACTATCGATGGATTATCATTACATCCACGATGATGATCGTACGTTGAACGAATTATTATCATTATACGGTTCAATAAACAAAATCTGCATACATATAAATGGTTACCACAAACCCGCGAAGATCGACATAAGTTACTTAATTCGATTAATTAACGAATTCGAGATTGAAACGATAATAGAAATTATTTTGAATTTGTCGATGATAGAAGGATTATTCCCCGTTTACCCGACGCTTACCAATAATTCTTTGAAAACAATAGAATTCCCAGACATTCCCGATTTTCCTAAAAAAGTCGTTGTTGCTGTTGAAATCGAAAACGAAAGAATTATTGAATGGAAATTTCATACTTCGACGAATATTGCTGATACGCCACCATTTGCGGCGAAATGGGTCCCGTTATCTCAATATGAAATGTTCGAAAATTTTGTCAATTGTGGCGAATACGAGATTGAAATCCCTATTATATATAAATTGTTTTATTATAGCATTCAGATAGTTTTAATGTTCTTATGTCAATATGATTTCCTGCCGATACTCGTAAGAAATCACACCCACGTCCATGATATGCTAATAATGGGGAGGTGGAATAGTCAAACTTTTAAAAATCATTTGGCTAGGAAAATAAAAGTGGTTGACGGATTTCTCGAATTGAGACACGAAGATGCCAACAACTTCAATATAATGTTTTCAAAACTCGTTCAGCATTTTCCTTCTTATAAACTCGTAAATGTGCTAAAGTTAAAATTAATTTTCTACGATATTTATGGGGGAAATGACACAATAGACTTTGAGCCAATTACCAAGTTATTTCCAAATTTGAACAATTTAGAAATTAGGGGTAGAAATTTTACATTTTTTGCCAATCCCCCAACTTGTTTCTATAATTTGCGCGAAATTGAAACAGAGCTTTTCTACAAATCGGCTAATATTTTATACCACACCCCAAACTTAGAAAAGCTGAAGCTTTATTTGGGTCCTTCTGACACCGATCTCTATCGTATTGTCGCAATTCTGAACAGGCCGAAATGCCCTAAAATTTTACAACTCAATTTTGATAAATTTTGGAATGATAGAAAATTAAAACATAAGGGTTTTAAACTGTTTGAGGATGAATCTTTTAATAGAAAAAATATACCTTTCAAAATAAGTAACAACTTGCGCGAACTATTGATAAATTCGACAGATTTTAATGGGAAACCACACATTCGATGGCGGATAATAATGTCAGATGAAACGCGTCAAACAAGGAAGCGAAATATTCTCACTTATACAAATTTGGTCAAAAGAGAAAAAAAACAAAGAACTGATGTTCATTCAGATAATGAAATAAATGATAGTCAAAACCTGGCTCGCAACAGTCTTTTGAAGCACGAATTCTTAAATGAGATATCCGATAAAGAAGGGGAAGAGAAAGAAGAAAAGGAAGACGAAGGTGGGAATAAGGGGGATTGGGAAAATATTAATTTTACTCGAGAATCAGAGGTTTTCGATTATCTTGAACGTGTTCACGAGTCAGAACTGAGAACATTGTGCGTTAACTCCTCTAACATCGATAGTTATTCATTTTTAAAAAATATTTTTAAAATCGTTCTTAGCAAATTAGATATCACCATCGAATATATAATAGAGACTTAAAAAATCTTAGCCGCCATCAATTTATTTGTTTTTATTTAAACATATTCTTTTTTAACTATAAATATTTTCCAACTTAAAGGCATGAATAAAACTGTTTTTTTAAATTTATTATTATTTTAATCCAAAAGCAATTTCCAAAAAAAAAATATTATTACTTGAATAACAACTCACATCCGTCGCTATTTTTACTATAAAAAGAAAAGACACACCTTAAATCTAAAAAAAGAGGAAGGACAAAACAAACAAGAAGAAAAAAATGGTTCGCAAACCTAAATTTCTCGCAGTACTGCCTTACCAAATAAAATAAGCGAATAAAAGTACCGTACTCGCCGCCACTCATCTCTTTCCATCGGAAGAAATAAATTTCCTTATCTACTCACCTCACCAAACTTCTTGAGAAGGGCGCTCCCCCTCCCTTTCAAGAAACCAACGATAAATATGCCATTGCGAGAAATGTGGTGAGAATGAAACTGAAAGAAAGTGAGTGAGATTTGTTTCGGAGGGATCGAAAAATATTCCAGGCTATTGTCGGCGGCATGAAGATAATAAAGTGTTACGGTTTTTTCGTCAATTACAAGCATTCGCCGATGAAACAATGCCTGATTAACAAGTTAAAGAAAATTGTATAAGAAATTCGCCTAAGAAAATAAAAGCGGTTGACGGATATTTCGCTTCTCAACGGGATGGCGTTTCGAAGGGAACCGAAAAACGACCTAACGTGATCGGGTGACGCTTTTTAGGGTATAAACCATCGTTGAACCCGATATAGTGACGTTTCGAAGGGAACTGATATAAGTCGATGGTCTAAGGATAAGTCGAAGGTCTAAGTATAAGTCGAAGGTCTAAGTGCTAAGTCGAAGGGATAAGTATAAGCGAAGGTGTATAAGTTATAAGTCGAAAGGTCTAAGTATAAGTCGCAAGGTCTAAGTTCCTAAGTCGAAGAGTCAAGTTGCTAAGTCGAAGGTCTAAGTGCTAAGTCGAAAAGGTCTAAGTGCTAAAATCTAAAATTTCTCAAAGTAAAAATTAAATATCGAGTGACGCTTGTTTAGGTATAAACCACGTTGACCCGATTATTAGTGACACGTTTCGAAGGAACTTGCATATAGTCGAAGTCTAAGTGCTAAGTCGAGTCTAAGTGCAAGTCCGAAGCGTCTTTTATTTCTTTTTTTTCTGTTTTTTCTTTTCTTTTATTATTTTTCTTTCTTTTCTATTTTTATTATTTTTCTTAATTTAGTGTATAAGTCGAAGGCTTAAGTGCTAAGTCGAAGGTCTATGTGCTAAGCGAAGGTCTAAGTGCTAAGTCGAAGGTCTAAGTTCTAAGTCGAAGTCTAAGTGCAAAGTCGAAGGTCTAAGTGCTAAGTCGAAGTCTAAGTCTAAGTCGAAGGTCTAATGCTAAAGCTCGAAGGTCTAAGTGCTAAGTCGAAGTCTAAGTGCTAAGTCGAAGGTCTAAGTGCTAAGTCGCAAGCGTCTAAGTGCTAAGCTCGAATCTAGTGCTAAGTCGAAGGTCTAAGTGCTAAAGTCGAAGGATCTAAGTGCCTAAGTCGAAGGTTCTAAAGTGCTAAGTCAAGGTCTAAGTATAAGTCGAAGTCTAAGTGCTAAAAAATAAAATTTCCCAAAGAAAATAATACACAAAATTTTTATAAGTCAATATTATTTTTCGGAATTTGCACTTAGACCTTCGACTTCTATCATTTCCCGATCAGGCGTCACAATATGACGTCATAATCGGATTCACGATAATTTTAGCTTAAGTAACTGGTATTTGAAAGCGTTCAGCGACTGCTTCGATTCCCGTAAGGCGACACTATATTATAGTGATGTTTCGAAGGGAACCGAAAAACGACCTAACGTGATCGGGTGACGCTTTTTAGGGTATAAACCATCGTTGAACCCGATATATTGACGTTTCGAAGGGAACTGATATAGGTCGAAGGTCTAAGTGCTAAAATCTAAAATTTCTCAAAGAAAATAATACACAAAATTTGTTTAAGTCGAAATTATTTTTGGAATTTGCACTTAGACCTTCGACCTATATCAGTCCCCGTTAGAGCGTCAATATATGACGCCATAATTGGATAAACGATAGTTTAAACTTAAGAAAATGGTATTTCAACGCTTTTGCGATTCCCGATTCCCGTAAGGCGACACTATATTATAGTGACGTTTTGAAGGGAACCCAAAAACGACCTAACGTGATCTGGCAACACCTTTTAGTTATAAACTATCGCTTCAACCCGATATAGTGACGTTTCGATAGTAACTGATATAAGTCGAAGGTCTAAGTATAAGTCGAAGGTCTAAGTGCTAAAATCTAAAATTTCTCAAAGAAAATAACACCGGTCGCCTTATCCACTAGGCCATTCACGTTCCCAGAAAAGGAACGTTTCAAGCGTAGTTTTTAAAGCTCCCGGTTTTCTCATTCCATAATTACCTGTGGAAAAAAGTTTGCATATTACGTTAGTTATATGGTCCCTAATCTAAATAAAAAAAAAATCCTTAAATCTAAAAAAAACATGCCTTAAAAACTAAAAAATAAACGCCCGTGCTAAAAAGCGGCACGGAAAAAGTAAAATGGTTCGGGAACCTACTACCTATTCCCGCAGTACTGCGTTACCAAAAACTTAAAAAAAAACAGCAGCAGAAGCGAGTAAAAATACCGTACTCGCCGCCGCCGCCACCGACCGATACCAACACTCATCATCATCATCATCATCATTTCCTCCGAACGGAAGAATTTATTCAAGTCACCAAAAAATTCTCGTATCGTTAATAAAAATGAAAAGAACGAACGAGAGAACCACGATATTTCTTTCCGACGGTGACTTCCAAACCCCCACCCGCCCGTTTAAACGGCCTACATACTATCTACCCATATCCCGTCCCGTCGGAAATAAATATCGTCGTTCTTTCCCTGGTTTTTCAACAGAGTAAAAGAGAAAACAAAGAGAAAAAAAAGAGAAGCGCGCGCGCTAGCAGAGTGAGGCACTACGGCAGAACGTACGTACCAAACTTTTTGTCATCGCTTTAGCTATCTTGAACCCCTCCTCCTGCGTTCGTGTATCGTGTGTCGCGTGTCGCGTGTTTGTCGTGTCTGTCGTTAATTAATCGAATACAAAAAAAAATAATACCGCGCCATGGAGACGATGATCATCCGCCATTATTCGAACGAGCTCGAGAACCAACCTCGATCGATTGGTCCCGGCTCGTTTATATAAAAAAAAATAAAAATAAACGGACGGACAACGGACTCGGTCGCCCATTGAACGAACTCTGCAATGAAACGCATCCTAATGAACAAATGCATGCGCGAACGCGAAAATCTTCACCGGGATACGTTCATGTACAGTAATGAAAAATAGACGAATAAGGCGAATGAATCGTCGTCGTCGACGACGCGATATATTTTTTTTTCTCTATTCGATCGTATTACGTTTGTCGTTTGGTTGGTTGATTCGAGTGACAGAGACTCGTTTCTTTTGGAGGGAGGGATCTCAAGATATTACCGGGCTCCACGACGGGGACGTACGATGACAGGGAGCCCGTGAGCATCTGTCGTCATCAGCGTTCGAAACCTGTGTGTTTTGGGTATAAGTGTTCGTGAGTAAACCGAATAGGTTTGAAAAATAAAATAAATTTCAGTAGAAGAGAAAGGATTTTTTAAAGGGAACCCGCCCGTATATAAGCATAAATACGCAATCGATCACGTAAATACGAGATATGTACGGGCAGATTCGAAAAAAAACCATTGTTCGAGCGAACCACTGGGCTCGGTCGCGGATCGATGTTTTTTTGGGGATAGGATAGGAGAGAGGTAAAAAAACGATCGACCCGAAGATCTAACTAACGAACTAACTCACTAAAGAGCTAGACAAACCTAACGCTATTTCGAACGCTTCGGACAAATTTTCACCCTCGGAAAGAAAAGGAAGGCATCTCTCCGAGGACTAACTGACTACCGCCGTGTAATTTTAGTTTATTTATCTAATCGCTATGATGGAAAGACACCGTATGTGCGTCCGAAGGCGACTCGGCTAGTCGAATCCTTTTCTTCGTGAATCCCCTTTTTCAGTGCGACGGTCCTATCCAAACCTTGAACTTTGGGGCGTTCACGGAACGTACTGATCCTTCCATCCAAGGAGTTTATATACCCGCCCAGCCCCGACATAAATCCACGCTCTAAGACCTTCTCTCGTCGATCGGAACTTGGACTTTGGCTTTCGGGTGAACGCTCTAAGGTTCGATGGGCACCCCTACGGCGTTTCCACTTTTCCGATCGATTCATCGAGACTAAGACCGAACCGTTCGATCGTCATACGGTTGCATGAAAAAATAAACGATAGATAGAGGAATACGAAAGAGCGAACAGCAAAATAGATTGAAAGAAATAGTCGAAGGGTTTGGATAGATTTAAAGAGGAAGAAATAAATATTTGGATGTGAGCGTGGGCGTGTACCTATCGTGTTTTAGGTGTCAAAGGAGATTTTACTATCCATCAGCGGTGTTCGAAATACTTACTGGACACCGCGTAGCTTAGTTAACAGTAACCGGTCGCCTTATCCACTAGGCCATTCACGTTCCCAGAAAAGGAACGTTTCAAGCGTAGTTTTTAAAGCTCCCGGCTTGTCTGTATTCCATAATTACCTGTGGAAAAAACTTTGCATATTACGTTAGTTATATGGTCCCTAATCTAAAAAAAAAAAAAAAAATCCTTAAATCTAAAAAAAACATGCCTTAAAAACTAAAAAATAAACGCCCGTGCTAAAAAGCGGCACGGAAAAAGTAAAATGGTTCGGGAACTTACTACCTATTCCCGAAGTACTGCGTTACCAAAAACTTAAAAAAAAGCAGCAGCAGAAGCGAGTAAAAATACCGTACTCGCCGCCGCCGCTGCCACCGATACCAACACTCATCATCATCATCATCATCATTTCCTCCGAACGGAAGAATTTATTTAAGTCACCAAAAAATTCTCGTATCGTTAATAAAAATGAAAAGAACGAACGAGAGAACCACGATATTTCTTTCCGACGGTGACTTCCAAAACCCCACCTGCCTGTTTAAACCGCCTACATACTACCTATCCCTATCCCGTCCCGTCGGAAATAAATATCGTCGTTCTTTCCATGGTTTTTCAACAGAGTAAAAGAGAAAACAAAGAGAAAAAAAGAGAAGCGCGCCCGCGCTAACAGAGTGAGGCACTACGGCAGAACGTACGTACCAAACTCTTTGTCATCGCTTTAGCTATCTTCGACCCCTCCTCCTGCGTTCGTGTATCGCGTGTTTGTCGTGTCGCGTGTTTGTCGTGTCTGTCTTTAATCGAATACAAAAAAAAAATAATACCGCCCCATCGAGACGATGATCATCCGCCACTATTCGAACGAGCTCGAGAACCAACCTCGATCGATTGGTCCCGGCTCGTTTATATAAAAAAAAAATAAAAATAAACGGACGGACAACGGACTCGGTCGCCCATTGAACGAATTCTGCAATGAAACGCATCCCAATGAACAAATGCATGCGCGAACGCGAAAATCTTCACCGGGATGCGATACGTTCATGTACAGTAATGAAAAATAGACGAATAAGGCGAATGAATCGTCGTCGTCGACGACGCGATATATTTTTTTTTCTATTCGATCGTATTACGTTTGTCGTTTGGTTGGTTGGTTCGAGTGAAAGAGACTCGTTTCTTTCGGAGGGAGGGAGGGATCTCAAGATATTACCGGGCTCCACGACGGGGACGTACGATGACAGGGAGCCCGTGAGCATCTGTCGTCATCAGCGTTCGAAACCTGTGTGTTTGGGGTATAAGTAAGTGTTCGTGAGTAAACCGAATAGGTTTGAAAAATAAAAAAAATTTCAGTAGAAGAGAAAGTATTTTTTAAAGGGAACCCGCCCGTACATAACCATAAATACGCAATCGATCACGTAAATACGAGATATGTACGGGCAGATTCGAAAAAAACCATTGTTCGAGCGAACCACTGGGCTCGCTCGCGGATCGATGTTTTTTTGGGGATAGGATAGGAGAGAGGTAAAAAAACGATCGACCCGAAGATCTAACTAACGAACTAACTCACTAAAGAGCTAGACAAACCTAACGCTATTTCGAACGCTTCGGACAAATTTTCACCCTCGGAAAGAAAAGGAAGGCATCTCTCCGAGGACTAACTGACTACCGCCGTGTAATTTTAGTTTATTTATCTAATCGCTATGATGGAAAGACACCGTATGTGCGTCCGAAGGCGACTCGGCTAGTCGAATCCTTTTCTTCGTGAATCCCCTTTTTCAGTGCGACGGTCCTATCCAAACCTTGAACTTTGGGGCGTTCACGGAACGTACTGATCCTTCCATCCAAGGAGTTTATATACCCGCCCAGCCCCGACATAAATCCACGCTCTAAGACCTTCTCTCGTCGATCGGAACTTGGACTTTGGCTTTCGGGTGAACGCTCTAAGGTTCGATGGGCACCCCTACGGCGTTTCCACTTTTCCGATCGATTCATCGAGACTAAGACCGAACCGTTCGATCGTCATACGGTTGCATGAAAAAATAAACGATAGATAGAGGAATACGAAAGAGCGAACAGCAAAATAGATTGAAAGAAATAGTCGAAGGGTTTGGATAGATTTAAAGAGGAAGAAATAAATATTTGGATGTGAGCGTGGGCGTGTACCTATCGTGTTTTAGGTGTCAAAGGAGATTTTACTATCCATCAGCGGTGTTCGAAATACTTACTGGACACCGCGTAGCTTAGTTAACAGTAACCGGTCGCCTTATCCACTTGGCCATTCACGTTCCCAGAAAAGGAACGTTTCAAGCGTAGTTTTTAAAGCTCCCGGTTTTCTTATTCCATAATTACCTGTGGAAAAAAGTTTGCATATTACGTTAGTTATATGGTCCCTAATCTAAATAAAAAAAAATCCTTAAATCTAAAAAAAACATGCCTTAAAAACTAAAAAATAAACGCCCGTGCTAAAAAGCGGCACGGAAAAAGTAAAATGGTTCGGGAACTTACTACCTATTCCCGAAGTACTGCGTTACCAAAAACTTAAAAAAAAGCAGCAGCAGAAGCGAGTAAAAATACCGTACTCGCCGCCGCCGCTGCCACCGATACCAACACTCATCATCATCATCATCATCATTTCCTCCGAACGGAAGAATTTATTTAAGTCACCAAAAAATTCTCGTATCGTTAATAAAAATGAAAAGAACGAACGAGAGAACCACGATATTTCTTTCCGACGGTGACTTCCAAACCCCCACCCGCCCGTTTAAACGGCCTACATACTATTTACCCATATCCCGTCCCGTCGGAAATAAATATCGTCGTTCTTTCCATGGTTTTTCAACAGAGTAAAAGAGAAAACAAAGAGAAAAAAAGAGAAGCGCGCCCGCGCTAACAGAGTGAGGCACTACGGCAGAACGTACGTACCAAACTCTTTGTCATCGCTTTAGCTATCTTCGACCCCTCCTCCTGCGTTCGTGTATCGCGTGTTTGTCGTGTCGCGTGTTTGTCGTGTCTGTCTTTAATCGAATACAAAAAAAAATAATACCGCCCCATCGAGACGATGATCATCCGCCACTATTCGAACGAGCTCGAGAACCAACCTCGATCGATTGGTCCCGGCTCGTTTATATAAAAAAAAATAAAAATAAACGGACGGACAACGGACTCGGTCGCCCATTGAACGAATTCTGCAATGAAACACCCCCCCCGACAAAAAAAAGCGCGGACGCGAAAACCCCCGCCGGGATGCTTTCATGTAAGGAAATGAAAAATAGACGAATAAGGCGAATGAATCGTCGTCGTCGACGACGCGATATATTTTTTTTTCTATTCGATCGTATTACGTTTGTCGTTTGGTTTGTTTGTTCGAGTGACTGAGATTTGTTTGGGAGGAATCTCAAGATATTACCGGCTCCACGACGGGGACTTACGATGACAGGGAGCCCGTGAGCATCTGTCGTCATCAGCATTCGAAACCTGTGTGTTTGGGGTATAAGTAAGTGTTCGTGAGTAAACCGAATAGGTTTGAAAAATAAAAAAAATTTCAGTAGAAGAGAAAGTATTTTTTAAAGGGAACCCGCCCGTACATAACCATAAATACGCAATCGATCACGTAAATACGAGATATGTACGGGCAGATTCGAAAAAAACCATTGTTCGAGCGAACCACTGGGCTCGCTCGCGGATCGATGTTTTTTTGGGGATAGGATAGGAGAGAGGTAAAAAAACGATCGACCCGAAGATCTAACTAACGAACTAACTCACTAAAGAGCTAGACAAACCTAACGCTATTTCGAACGCTTCGGACAAATTTTCACCCTCGGAAAGAAAAGGAAGGCATCTCTCCGAGGACTAACTGACTACCGCCGTGTAATTTTAGTTTATTTATCTAATCGCTATGATGGAAAGACACCGTATGTGCGTCCGAAGGCGACTCGGCTAGTCGAATCCTTTTCTTCGTGAATCCCCTTTTTCAGTGCGACGGTCCTATCCAAACCTTGAACTTTGGGGCGTTCACGGAACGTACTGATCCTTCCATCCAAGGAGTTTATATACCCGCCCAGCCCCGACATAAATCCACGCTCTAAGACCTTCTCTCGTCGATCGGAACTTGGACTTTGGCTTTCGGGTGAACGCTCTAAGGTTCGATGGGCACCCCTACGGCGTTTCCACTTTTCCGATCGATTCATCGAGACTAAGACCGAACCGTTCGATCGTCATACGGTTGCATGAAAAAATAAACGATAGATAGAGGAATACGAAAGAGCGAACAGCAAAATAGATTGAAAAAAATAGTCGAAGGGTTTGGATAGATTTAAAGAGGAAGAAATAAATATTTGGATGTGAGCGTGGGCGTGTACCTATCGTGTTTTAGGTGTCAAAGGAGATTTTACTATCCATCAGCGGTGTTCGAAATACTTACTGGACACCGCGTAGCTTAGTTAACAGTAACCGGTCGCCTTATCCACTAGGCCATTCACGTTCCCAGAAAAGGAACGTTTCAAGCGTAGTTATTAAAGCTCCCGGTTTTCTCATTCCATAATTACCTGTGGAAAAAAGTTTGCATATTACGTTAGTTATATGGTCCCTAATCTAAAAAAAAAAAATCCTTAAATCTAAAAAAAACATGCCTTAAAAACTAAAAAATAAACGCCCGTGCTAAAAAGCGGCACGGAAAAAGTAAAATGGTTCGGGAACCTACTACCTATTCCCGCAGTACTGCTTTACCAAAAACTTAAAAAAAAGCAGCAGCAGCAAAAGCGAATAAAAATACCGTACTCGCCGCCGCCGCCGCCACCGATACCAACACTCATCATCATCATCATTTCCTCCGAACGGAAGAATTTATTTAAGTCACCAAAAAATTCTCGTATCGTTAATAAAAATGAAAAGAACGAACGAGAGAACCACGATATTTCTTTCCGACGGTGACTTCCAAACCCCACACCCACCCGTTTAACGGCCTACATACTATCTACCCATATCCCGTCCCGTCGGAAATAAATATCGTCGTTCTTTCCCTGGTTTTCCAACAGAGTAAAAGAGAAAACAAAGAGAAAACAAAGAGAAAAAAAGAGAAGCGCGCGCGCTAGCAGAGTGAGGCACTACGGCGGAACGTACGTACCAAACTTTTTGTCATCGCTTTAGCTATCTTGGACCCCTCCTCCTGCGTTCGTGTATCGTGTGTCGCGTGTCGCGTGTTTGTCGTGTCTGTCGTTAATTAATCGAATACAAAAAAAAATAATACCGCGCCATCGAGACGATGATCATCCGCCATTATTCGAACGAGCTCGAGAACCAACCTCGATCGATTGGTCCCGGCTCGTTTATATAAAAAAAAATAAAAATAAACGGACGGACAACGGACTCGGTCGTCCATTGAACGAACTCTGCAATGAAACGCATCCTAATGAACAAATGCATGCGCGAACGCGAAAATCTTCACTGGGATACGTTCATGTACAGTAATGAAAAAAAGACGAATCAGGCGAATGAATCGTCGTCGTCGCCTACGAGAAATATTACATTTTCTATTCGATCGTATTACGTTTGTCGTTTGGTTTGTCGTTTGGTTGTGTCGAGTAACAGAGACTCGTTTCTTTCGGAGGGAGGAATCTCAAGATATTACCGGGCTCCACGACGGGGACGTACGATGACAGGGAGCCCGTTCTTAGAAATTTTTTAAATAATTAAAATTATTTTCAAAAATGTTTCTTGATAATATTAGCTTTTAAATTTAAATAATTTTTAAATCTAAAATTTGAGAGAAACTTTTAAAAAAACTTACCCGAGACGAAGATTTCGTAAAATAGAACACCACTACGTTTATTCAATATTTATGAAATTAAAAGAAATATATAAATAAATTCACTTATTATTAGATAATTTTCATTTTCGCACTTAAGGTGGGTTCGCGCCTTTAGTTTTTGGCGTGAAAAAACTTTTTTCAGGATAACAAATTTTACTTAAATAATTTTTAAATCTAAAATATTATAAAAGAAACTTTAAAAAAAATTCTCCGAGACGAATATTTCCTAAAATAGAACACCACCACGTAATGCTTTTAATCGTTGCCTTTTTTTCTCATCTTGCCTTCTACCTTAATCCAACATTCTAGGGCTGCTGAAGCGCCTTTCTTAAGAGAGAATTATAAAACACGTCCGCTCTGCACCGCTTTCAAAATAAACTGACTCGCACTTATGGAGGCGACGTCTTTAGTTTTTTGCGGGAAACGAATTTATTCAATACATATGAAATTGAAAAAAAAATAATATAAATTTACTTATTAATGGATAATTTTCATTCTCGCACTTAGGGCTGGGGCGCGCTCTTAGTTTTTAGCGGGAAACGACTTTTTTCAAGATAACTGATTTTACTTAATAATTTTTAAATCTAAATTCTAAAAGAAACTTTAAAAAAAACTTACCCTAGGCGAAGATTTCCTACAATAGAACACCACGATGTAAACGTTGCTCTTTTTTTTCTCACCGAGCCTTCTCCCTTCGCCCAGCATCCTATGGGCCGCCGAAGCGCCTTTCTTCAAAGAGAATTATAAAACACGTCCACTCACCACCACGTCCAAAATAAACTGACTCACAGTCAGGGCGGCTGCGCGCATTTAATTTTTGGCGGGAAACGAATTTATTCAATATTTATGAAATTAAAAAATATATATATATAAATTCACTTATTATTGGATAATTTTCATTTTCGCACTTAGGGTGGGGGCACAACTTTAGTTTTTGGCGGGAAACGACTTTTTTCAATATTTATGAAATTAAAAAATATATATATATATATATATAAATTCACTTATTATTGGATAATTTTCATTTTCGCACTTAGGGTGGGGGCACAACTTTAGTTTTTGGCGGGAAACAACTTTTTTCAAGATAACAGATTTTACTTTAATAATTTTTAAATCTAAAAATTTATAAAAGAAAATTTAAAAAAAATACTCCGAGACGAAGATTTGCTAAAATAGAACACCATGACGTAAACGTTGCTCTTTTTTTTTCACCGACCCTCCTCCCTCCCCCCACCCCCCTAGGCCCCCCGAAGCGCCTTTCTTCAAAGAGAATTATAAACACGTCCGCTCACCACCCCGTCCAAAATAAACTGACTCACAGTTAGGGCGCCTGCGCACCTTTAGTTTTTGGCGGGAAACGAATTTATTCGATATTTATTTATGAAATTAAAAAAAATATATATATATAAATTCACTTATTATTGATAATTTTCATTTTCGCACTTAGAGTGGGGCACGACTTTAGTTTTTGCGGGAAATGACTTTTTTCAAGATAACAGATTTTACTTAAATAATTTTTAAATCTAAAAAATTATAAAAGAAACTTTAAAAAAAATACTCCGAAACGAAGATTTCCTAAAATAGAACACCACCACGTAATGCTTTTAATCGTTGCCTTTTATTTTCTCACCTTGCCTTCTACCTTAATCCAACATCCTAGGGCTGCCGAGGCGCCTTTCTTAAGAGAGAATTATAAAAACACGTCCGCTCGGCACTGCTTTCAAAATAAACTGATTCGCATTTAGAGAGGAGGCGCCATTAGTTTTTGACGGGAACGAATTTATTCAATATTTATGAAAATTAAAAGAAAAATATAAATAAATTCACTTATTATTGAATAATTTTCATTTTCGCACTTAGGGTGGGGAGCGACTTCAGTTTTTGGCGGTAAAAAACGTTAAGATAAAAAATTTTACTTAAATAATTTTTAAATCTAAAAATTTTTAAAAGAAACATTAAAAAAAAAATTCTCCGAGACGAATATTTCCTAAAATAGAACACAACCACGTAATGCTTTTTATCGTTCCCTTTTTTTCTCATCTTGCCTTCTACCTTAATCCAATATCTTATGGCTGCCGAAGCGCCTTTCTTAAGAGAGAATTATAAAACACGTCCGATCAGCACTGCTTCCAAAATAAACTGACTCGCATTTATGGAGGCGGCGCCTTTAGTTTTTGCGGGAAACGAATTTATTCAATATTTATGAAATTTAAAAAATTTATATAAATTTACTTATTAATTGATAACTTTCATTCTCGCACTTAGGGTTGGGGCGCGCTTTTAGTTTTTGGGGGGAAACGACTTTTTTCTGGATAACTGATTTTACTTAAATAATTTTTAAATCTAAATTCTAAAACAAACTTTAAAAAAAACTTACCCTATGTTCCGCCGAAGCGCCTTTCTTCAAAGAGAATTATAAAGCACGTCCACCCACCACCACGTCCAAAATAAACTGACTTACAGTTAGGGCGGCTGCGCGCTTTTAGTTTATGGCGGGAATCGACTTTTTGATTTTCAATTTTTGTTCGCGCCAATTTTAATCATGATCTTTAAAAGAAATTATTATATAATTAAATTTACTTATTACCGAGAAATTTTTATTTTTGAATTATGTTTATTTTAATTATAGAAGATTTCACTTAAATTATTTTTAAATCTAAAATCTAAGAGAAACCTTTAAAAAAAACTTACCCGAGACGAAGATTTCCTAAAATAGAATGCCTCGACGTAATCGTTGCCCTTTTTTTCTCACCGCGCTTCTCCTTTCGTCCAGCATCCTAATGGCCGCCGAAACGCCATTCTTCAGAGAGAATTATAAAACACGTCCGCTCACTACCACTTCCAAAAAAAACTGACTCATATTCTTCGGAATTCGCCCTTGTATAGTCATCGCGTTTTATGAGGGCGATGGAGAACTTGTTGAAGAAGGTAGACGCGGCTGACAATTTTCAGCTTTTTTTGGGCCAATTTCAATTACGATCTTTAAAAAAAAAAATTTATATAAATTTAATTATTACTGCATAATTTTATATTTTGAATATCGGGCGCCGGCGCGCATTTAATTATTAGTTTTTCCAATAAACGAATTTTATATAACTTTTATAAAAATTATTCACAACCTTACCGTTTCGATGCTCCGTTTGCAAGCCTTTATGCATACCGTTCGACGACGACGTCGATGCGCCTTTCTTGAGAGAGAATTATAAAACACGTCCGCTCAGCACCGCTTCCAAAATAAACTGACTCTTCTTTTTCGGAAAATCTCTCTCGTATAGCCGTCGCGTTTCACGAAGGCGATGGGCGAACTCGTTGAAGAAGATAGACTCGACTGATAAATTTCAACTTTTTTTTGCGCCTTTTTCAATCCTTAAAAAAAACATTTTTATATAAATTTACTTATTACTGCAAACTTTTTATTTTTGAATATGGGGCGGCGACGCGCCTTTCATTAGTTTTTTCAATAAACGACTTTTATATATATAACATTTATAAAAATTAGTTAAAAACTTACCATTTCGTGGCTTCGTTCGCGAGCCTGTTGCACCACTGTTCGACGACGACGCGGGATCTACCATTATTCGGAAGCGCGAGCGCGTCTGGCATTCAAAGTAAGCCACGACGTAATGGACGCCTTCTCCCTTCGTCCAACATCATATGGACTACCGAATCGACTTTCTTAATATAGACATAAACCGCGTTCGCTCAGTACCGCTTCCAAAATTTGTTTATTATAATAATAGATTTTTCTTAAATAAATTTTTAATCTAATATCTAAAAGAAAGTTTAAAAAAAAACTTACCCAGGCAAAGATTTCCTAAAATAGAACGCAACGACGTAATCGTTGCCATTTTGTTCTCACGGTGGCTTCTCACTTCGTCCAACATTCAATGGATCGCCGTTGCGCCTTTCTGGAGAGAGAATTATGAAACACGTCCACTCAGCACAGCTTCCAAAATAAACTGACTCTTCTTTTTCGGAAAATCTCTCTCGTATAGTCGTCGCGTTTCACGAAGGCGACTGGCGAACTCGTTGAAGAAGATAGACTCGACTGATAAATTTCAACTTTTTTGGCGCCTTTTTCAATCACAATCTTTAAAAAAAACATTTTTATGTAAATTTACTTATTACTGCATACTTTTCAATATTGAATATGAGGCAGCGATGCGTCTTTCACTAATTTTTTCAATAAACGACTTTTATACATATAACATTTATAATAAAAATTATTAAAAACCTTACCGTTTCGGTGCTCCGTTCGCGAGCCTGTTGCACCACTGTTTGACAACGACTCGGGATCTACCATTATTCGAAAGCGCGAGCGCGTCTCGCATTTCAAAGTAAGCCACGACGTAATGGACGCCTTCTCCCTTCGTCCAGCATCCTATGGACCACCGAATCGACTTTCTTCCTAGAGACATAAACCACGTTCGCTCAGCACGGCTTCCAAAATTTGTTTATTATAAAAATATATTTTTCTTTAATAAATTTTAAATCTAAAATCTAAGAGAAACTTTGAAAAAAAACTTACCCAGGCGAAGATTTCCTAAAATAGAACACCACGACGTAATCGTTGCAATTTTATTCCACCACGCCTTCTCACACACATCCGCTCAGCACCGCTTCCAAACTAAACTGACTCTTCTTCTTCGGAATTTACCCTTGTATAGTCGTCGCGTTTCACGAGGGCGATTGGAGAATTCGTTGAAGAAGATAGACTCGACTGATAAATTTCAATTTTTTGGCACCTTTTTCAATCATCACAATCTTTAAAAAAATGTTTTTAAATAAATTTCCTTGTTATTGCATAATTTTCATTTTTGAATATGGGGCGGCGGCTCGCCTTTCATTAGTTTTTTTCAGTAAATAATTTTTATATAACATTTATATAACAGATTTTACTTGAATTATTTTTAAATTTAAAATTTACGAGAAACTTTTTAAAAAAAACTTACCCGAGACGAAGATTTTCTAAAATAGAATGCCACGTTCGTTCAGCATCCTGTGGGTCGCCGAAGCGCCTTTCTTGAGGAAGAATTATAAAACACGTCCGCTCAGCACCGCTTCTAAAATACGTTAATAAGTAAATTTAATTATATAAAAAATTCTTTTAAAGATCGAGATTGAAATTGGCGCGAAAAAAAATTTAAAAATTATCAGTCGAGTTAATCTTCTTCAAGGAGTTCTCCCATCGCCCTCATGAAGCGCGATGACTAAGCAAGGGCGAATTCCGAAGAAGAGGAGTCGGCTCGCAACAGACATGCAGACACCGACATGTAGACACCGACATGTAGACACCGACATGTAGACAGACATGTAGACACTGACATGTAGACACCGACATGTAGACAGACATGTAGACACCGACATGTAGACACCGACATGTAGACACCGACATGTAGACACCGACATGTAGACACCAACATGTAGACCCAAACATGTAGACAGACATGTAGACACCGACATGTAGACACCGACATGTAGACACCGAC
The DNA here is from genome assembly GCA_015478945.1 of Trachelipus rathkii. NCBI lineage: Eukaryota > Metazoa > Arthropoda > Malacostraca > Isopoda > Trachelipodidae > Trachelipus > Trachelipus rathkii. The sequence continues at coordinate 11,681 of JABUQX010034715.1, read as the reverse complement.
ATGTAGACACCGACATGCAGACAGACATGTAGACACCGACATGTAGACACCGACATATAGACACCGACATGTAGACACCGACATGTAGACGCCGACATGTAGACACCGACATGTAGACACCGACATGTAGACACCGACATGTAGACACCGACATGTAGACAGACATATAGACACCGACATTTTTGAAGTCGAAATTATTTTTCGGAAAAAGCAGTAATGATTATTATAATTATAATAATATAAATAATAATATATTTTACTTGAATTATTTTTAAATCTAAAATCAAAGAGAAACTTTTAAAAAAAAACTTAACCGAGACGAAGATTTCCTAAAATAGAATGCCACGACGTAATCGTTGCGTTTTTATTCTTACCGCGCATTCTTCCTTTGTTCAGCTTCCTGTGGGCCGCCTAAGCGCCTTTCTTGAGAGAGAATTATAAAACACGTCCGCTTAGCACCGCTTCTAAAATAAACTGACTCCTCTACTTTGGAATTTGCCCTTGCTTAGATATCGCGCTTCATGAGGACGATGGGAGAACTCATTGAAAAAGATGACTCGACTGATAATTTTCAAATTTTTTTCGCTCCAATTTCAATCACGATCTTTAAAAGAAATTATTTTGTAATTAAATTCTTATTACCGCGCAATTTTCATTTTTGAGTTATGTTTATTATAATAATAATAATAATAATAATAATAATAATAATAATTATAATAATAATAATAATAATAATAATAATAATAATAATAATAATAATAATAATAATAATAATAGATCTTACTTAAATTATTTTTAAATCTAAAATCAAAGAGAAACTTTTTAAAAAAACTTACCCGAGACGAAGATTTCCTAAAATAGAATGCCAAGACGAAACCGTCTCCTTTTTTTTCTAACCGCGCCTTCCCCCTTCGTTCAGCATCCTGTGGACCGCCGAAGCGCTTTTCTTGAGAGAGAATTATAAAACTCGTCCGCTCAGCACCGCTTCCAAAATAAACTGACTCATCTTCTTCGGAATTCGTCCTTGCTTAGTCATCGCGCTTCAAGAGGGCGCTGGGCGAACTGGTTGAAGAAGATTGACTCGACTGATAATTTTCAATTTTTTTTCTCGCCAATTTCAATCACGATCTTTAAAAAAAATATTTTTATATAAATTTACTTATTACTGCATAATTTTCATTTTTGCATATAGTGTGGCGGGGCTCCTTTCTCGAGAGAGAATTATAAAACACGTCCGCTAAGCACCGCTTCCAAAATTTGATTACTAATAATAATAGATTAACTTAAATAATTTTTAAATCTAAAATTTAAGAGAAGCTTTTAAAAAAACTCACCCGAGGAGAAGATTTCCTAAAATTGAACGACACGACATAATCGTTGCCTTTTTTTTCTCACCGCGCCTTCTCCCTTCGTCCAGCATCATATAGGCCGCCGAAGCGCCATTCTTCAGAGATAATTGTAAAACACGTCCGCTCTCCACCACTTCCAAACTAAACTGACTCGCATTTAGGACGGCGGCGCGCATTTAGTTTTGGCGGGAAACGAATTTTTTCAATATTTATTAAATTAAAAAAAAGTGTATATATATATATACATTTACTTACTATAGGAAAATTTCCGTTTCGCACTTAGGGTGGCGGCGCGCTTTTAATTTTATGCGGAAAACAACTTTTTTTTCAAGATTTAGCAAGCGCCTTTAGTTTTGGGTTGGAAACGACTTTTTGCAAGGTAACATATTATACCTAAATAATTTTTAAATCTAAATTCAAAGAGAAACTTAAAAAAAACTTACCCGAGGCAAAGATTTCCTAAAATAGAACACCACGACGTATCGTTGCTTTTTTTTCTCACCGCGCTTCTCCTTTCGTCCAGCATCCTAATGGCCGCCGAAACGCCATTCTTCAGAGAGAATTATAAAACACGTCCGCTCACTACCACTTCCAAAGTAAACTGACTCGCATTTAGGGCGGCGGCGCGCATATAGTTTTTGGCGGGAAACGACTTTTTTCACGTTTATGAAATTAAATATATATATTTAGTTATAAATATATATATATTATATAGTATATGATATATATATATATACTAAATATATATATATATATTATATATATATACTATACTATATATATATATTTATATATTGATTATTATATATTATGATAGGTTATATATATATATATATTATATTATTATATAATTATTATTATTACTTACTAACTATAGGAAAATTTACTTTTCTCACTTAGGGCGGCGACGCGCCTTTAGTTTTATGGCGGAAAACGATTTTTTTTCAAGGCTTATGAAGCGCCTTTACTTTTTAGCGGGAAACAACTTTTTTTTTAAAAAAATAGTTTTCACCTAAATAATTTTTAAAGCTACATTCTACAAGAAACTTTAAAAAAAACTTACCCGATGCAAAAATTTCCTAAAATAGAAATCCACGACGTATCGTTGCTTTTTTTTCTCACCGCGCCTTCTCCTTTCGTCCAGCATCCTAATGGCCGCCGAAACGCCATTCTTCAGAGAGAATTATAAAACACGTCCGCTCACTACCACTTCCAAAGTAAACTGACTCGCATTTAGGGCGGCGGCGCGCATATAGTTTTTGGCGGGAAACGACTTTTTTCAACGTTTATGAAATTAAATATAATATATATATATATATATATGTAAATTTACTAACTATAGGAAACTTTACTTTTCTCTCAAAGGGCGGCGACGCGCCTTTAGTTTTATGGCGGAAAACGGCTTTTTTTTCAAGGCTTATGAAGAGCCTTTACTTTTTAGCGGGAAGCAACTTTTTTTTAAGAAAATAGTTTTCACTTAAATAATTTTTAAAGCTACATTCTACAAGAAACTTTAAAAAAAACTTACCCGAGGCAAAATTTTCCTAAAATAGAACTCCACGACGTAATCGATGCCCTTTTTTTCTCACCGCGCCTTCTCTCTTCGTCCAGCATCCTATGGACCGCCAAAGCGCCTTTCTTGAGAGAGAATTATAAAACACGTCCGCTCAGCACCGCTTCCAAAAGAAACTGACTCGTCTTCTTCGGAATTCGTCTTTTTCATGGTATTCGCGTTTCATGAGGACGATGGGTGAACTCGTTAAAGAAGATAGACTCGACTAATAATTTTCAATTTTTTCTTCGCGCCAATTTCAATCACAATCTTTAAAAAAAATTTACATAAATTTACTTATTACCGTATCATTTTCATTTTTGAATTTGAGGCTGCGGCGCGCCTTTCATTAATTATTTGTCAGTAAAAGACTTTCATAACATTTATAAAATTATTTACAACCTTACCTTGTTGGTGCTCCGTTAGCGAATCTATTTCACGACCGTTCGACGATGACGCCGCATCCCCGTGGTTTGGAAGCGCGTGCGCGTCTCGCATTTCAGAGTACGCCACGACGTAATAGGCGCCTTCTCCCTTAGTCCAGCAGAGTTTCTTTCACGACCGATCGTTCGACGATGACTCGGCATCCCCGATATTCGGAAGGGTGAGTGAGTCTCGCGTTTCGCAGTACGCCATGACAAAATGGGCTAACCTAAATTATTTTAAGTCTAAAATTAGGAGAAACTTTTTAAAAACACTTACCCGAGGCGAAGACTTCCTAAAATATTACGCCGCCACGAAATGGGTGTGATCGCTATTCTTTTTTTCATCGAGACTTTTCCATTCTTCCATCATCCCATGGGCAGCCGAAGCGCCTTTCTCAAAAGAGAATTATAAAACACGTCCGCACAGCACCGCTTCCAAAATACACTGACTCATCTTCTTCGGAATTCGCCCTTAGTCATCACGCTTCACGAGGGCGATGGGCGAACTCGTTGAAGAAGATAGGATCGACTGATAATTTTCAATTTTCCTTGGTGCCTTTTTCAATCACAATCTTTTAAAAAAAAATTATATAAATTAACTTATTACAGCATAATTTTAATTTTTAAATATGAGGGAGGCGACACGCCATTGAATAATTTTTTCAGTAAACGACTTTTATATAACATTTATTGAATTATTTAAAACCTTACCGTTTCGGTGCTCCTCACGAGTCTCTTTCACGACCGATCGACGACGAGCGTTATCCTCGTTATTCGGAAGCGCGAACGTCCATTCGTCCAACATCCAATGGGCCGCCGAAGCGCCTTTCTTGAGAGAGAATTTAAAACAAGTCCGCTCAGCACCACTTCGAAAATAAACTGATTCTTCTTCTTCGGAATTCGCCCTCGTATAGTCGTCGCGTTTCACGAGGGCGATGAGCGAACTCGTTGAAGAAGATAGACTCGACTGATAAGTTTCAATTTTTTTTGGCGGCAATTTCAATCACGATCTTTAAAAAAAATATAATTGTATAAATTTACTTATTACTGCATAATTTTCAATTTTGAATATGGGCAGCGGCGCGTCTTTCTCGAAAAAGAAGAATGAGTTTATTTTCGAAGTGGTGCTGAGTGGACGTGTTTTAAATTCTCTCTCAAGAAAGGCGCTTCGGCGGCCCATTGGATGTTGGACGAATGGACGTTCGCGCTTCCGAATAACGAGGATAACGCTCGTCGTCGATCGGTCGTGAAAGAGACTCGTGAGGAGCACCGAAACGGTAAGGTTTTAAATAATTCAATAAATGTTATTTAAAAGTCGTTTACTGAAAAAATTATTCAATGGCGTGTCGCCTCCCTCATATTTAAAAATTAAAATTATGCTGTAATAAGTTAATTTATATCATTTTTTTTAAAAGATTGTGATTGAAAAAGGCACCAAGGAAAAAATGAAATTTATCATTCGAGTCTACGTTCTTCAACGAGTTCGCCCATCGCCTTCGTGAAACGTGATGACTAAGGGCGAATTCCGAAGAAGATGAGTCAGTGTATTTTGGAAGCGGTGCTGTGCGGACGTGTTTTATAATTCTCTTTTGAGAAAGGCGCTTCGGCTGCCCATGGGATGATGGAAGAATGGAAAAGTCTCGATGAAAAAAAGAATAGCGATCACACCCATTTCGTCGCGGCGTAATATTTTAGGAAGTCTTCGCCTCGGGTAAGTGTTTTTAAAAAGTTTCTCCTAATTTTAGACTTAAAATAATTTAGGTAAGCCCATTATGTCATGGCATACTGCGAAACGCGAGACTCACTCGCCCTTCCGAATATCGGGGATGCCGAGTCATCGTCGAACGATCGGTCGTGAAAGAAACTCTGCTGGACTAAGGGAGAAGGCGCCTATTACGTCGTGGCGTACTCTGAAATGCGAGACGCGCACGCGCTTCCAAACCACGGGGATGCGGCGTCATCGTCGAACGGTCGTGAAATAGATTCGCTAACGGAACACCAACAAGGTAAGGTTGTAAATAATTTTATAAATGTTATGAAAGTCTTTTACTGACAAATAATTAATGAAAGGCGCGCCGCAGCCTCAAATTCAAAAATGAAAATGATACGGTAATAAGTAAATTTATGTAAATTTTTTTTAAAGATTGTGATTGAAATTGGCGCGAAGAAAAAATTGAAAATTATTAGTCGAGTCTATCTTCTTTAACGAGTTCACCCATCGTCCTCATGAAACGCGAATACCATGAAAAAGACGAATTCCGAAGAAGACGAGTCAGTTTCTTTTGGAAGCGGTGCTGAGCGGACGTGTTTTATAATTCTCTCTCAAGAAAGGCGCTTTGGCGGTCCATAGGATGCTGGACGAAGAGAGAAGGCGCGGTGAGAAAAAAAGGGCATCGATTACGTCGTGGAGTTCTATTTTAGGAAAATTTTGCCTCGGGTAAGTTTTTTTTAAAGTTTCTTGTAGAATGTAGCTTTAAAAATTATTTAAGTGAAAACTATTTTCTTAAAAAAAAGTTGCTTCCCGCTAAAAAGTAAAGGCTCTTCATAAGCCTTGAAAAAAAAGCCGTTTTCCGCCATAAAACTAAAGGCGCGTCGCCGCCCTTTGAGAGAAAAGTAAAGTTTCCTATAGTTAGTAAATTTACATATATATATATATATATATTATATTTAATTTCATAAACGTTGAAAAAAGTCGTTTCCCGCCAAAAACTATATGCGCGCCGCCGCCCTAAATGCGAGTCAGTTTACTTTGGAAGTGGTAGTGAGCGGACGTGTTTTATAATTCTCTCTGAAGAATGGCGTTTCGGCGGCCATTAGGATGCTGGACGAAAGGAGAAGGCGCGGTGAGAAAAAAAAGCAACGATACGTCGTGGATTTCTATTTTAGGAAATTTTTGCATCGGGTAAGTTTTTTTTAAAGTTTCTTGTAGAATGTAGCTTTAAAAATTATTTAGGTGAAAACTATTTTTTTAAAAAAAAAGTTGTTTCCCGCTAAAAAGTAAAGGCGCTTCATAAGCCTTGAAAAAAAAATCGTTTTCCGCCATAAAACTAAAGGCGCGTCGCCGCCCTAAGTGAGAAAAGTAAAGTTTCCTATAGTTAGTAAATTTACATTAAATATATTGATATATATATATAATATATTATATTATAGATTATTATATATATATATATATATATATATATATCATTATATATATATTATATATAATATATATTATTAGTATATACTATATATATTATATATATATATATATATATAATATATTATTATATAAATATAATATTTAATTTCATAAACGTGAAAAAAGTCGTTTCCCGCCAAAAACTATATGCGCGCCGCCGCCCTAAAGGCGAGTCAGTTTACTTTGGAAGTGGTAGTGAGCGGACGTGTTTTATAATTCTCTCTGAAGAATGGCGTTTCGGCGGCCATTAGGATGCTGGACGAAAGGAGAAGGCGCGGTGAGAAAAAAAAGCAACGATACGTCGTGGTGTTCTATTTTAGGAAATCTTTGCCTCGGGTAAGTTTTTTTTAAGTTTCTCTTTGAATTTAGATTTAAAAATTATTTAGGTATAATATGTTACCTTGCAAAAAGTCGTTTCCAACCCAAAACTAAAGGCGCTTGCTAAATCTTGAAAAAAAAGTTGTTTTCCGCATAAAATTAAAAGCGCGCCGCCACCCTAAGTGCGAAACGGAAATTTTCCTATAGTAAGTAAATGTATATATATATATACACTTTTTTTTAATTTAATAAATATTGAAAAAATTCGTTTCCCGCCAAAACTAAATGCGCGCCGCCGTCCTAAATGCGAGTCAGTTTAGTTTGGAAGTGGTGGAGAGCGGACGTGTTTTACAATTATCTCTGAAGAATGGCGCTTCGGCGGCCTATATGATGCTGGACGAAGGGAGAAGGCGCGGTGAGAAAAAAAAGGCAACGATTATGTCGTGTCGTTCAATTTTAGGAAATCTTCTCCTCGGGTGAGTTTTTTTAAAAGCTTCTCTTAAATTTTAGATTTAAAAATTATTTAAGTTAATCTATTATTATTAGTAATCAAATTTTGGAAGCGGTGCTTAGCGGACGTGTTTTATAATTCTCTCTCGAGAAAGGAGCCCCGCCACACTATATGCAAAAATGAAAATTATGCAGTAATAAGTAAATTTATATAAAAATATTTTTTTTAAAGATCGTGATTGAAATTGGCGAGAAAAAAAATTGAAAATTATCAGTCGAGTCAATCTTCTTCAACCAGTTCGCCCAGCGCCCTCTTGAAGCGCGATGACTAAGCAAGGACGAATTCCGAAGAAGATGAGTCAGTTTATTTTGGAAGCGGTGCTGAGCGGACGAGTTTTATAATTCTCTCTCAAGAAAAGCGCTTCGGCGGTCCACAGGATGCTGAACGAAGGGGGAAGGCGCGGTTAGAAAAAAAAGGAGACGGTTTCGTCTTGGCATTCTATTTTAGGAAATCTTCGTCTCGGGTAAGTTTTTTTAAAAAGTTTCTCTTTGATTTTAGATTTAAAAATAATTTAAGTAAGATCTATTATTATTATTATTATTATTATTATTATTATATATTATTATTATTATATTATTATATTATTTATAATTATTATTTTATTATGTATTATTATGTATTATCATTATATTATAATAAACATAACTCAAAAATGAAAATTGCGCGGTTAATAAGATTTAATTACAAATAATTTCTTTTAAAGGATCAGTGATTGAATTGAAGCGAAAAAATTTAAAATTACAGTCGAGTCATCTTTTCAATGAGTCTCCATCGTCCTCATTGTAAGCGCGATATCTAAGCAGGGCAAATTCCAAGTAGGGAGTAGTTTATTATTAGAAGCGGTGCGAAGCGCACGTGTTTATAATTCTCTCTCAAGAAGGGCTAGGCGCCCACAGAAGCTGAACAAAGGAAAGAATGCGCGGTAGAAATAAAAACGCAACGATTACGTCGTGGCATTCTATTTTAGGAAATCTTCGTCTCGGTTAAGTTTTTTTTTAAAAGTTTCTCTTTGATTTTAGATTTAAAAATAATTCAAGTAAAATATATTATTATTTATATTATTATAATTATAATAATCATTACTGCTTTTTCCGAAAAATAATTTCGACTTCAAAAATGTCGGTGTCTATATGTCTGTCTACATGTCGGTGTCTACATGTCGGTGTCTACATGTCGGTGTCTACATGTCGGTGTCTACATGTCGGCGTCTACATGTCGGTGTCTACATGTCGGTGTCTATATGTCGGTGTCTACATGTCGGTGTCTACATGTCTGTCTGCATGTCGGTGTCTACATGTCGGTGTCTACATGTCGGTGTCTACATGTCGGTGTCTACATGTCTGTCTACATGTTTGGGTCTACATGTTGGTGTCTACATGTCGGTGTCTACATGTCGGTGTCTACATGTCGGTGTCTACATGTCGGTGTCTACATGTCTGTCTACATGTCGGTGTCTACATGTCAGTGTCTACATGTCTGTCTACATGTCGGTGTCTACATGTCGGTGTCTACATGTCGGTGTCTGCATGTCTGTTGCGAGCCGACTCCTCTTCTTCGGAATTCGCCCTTGCTTAGTCATCGCGCTTCATGAGGGCGATGGGAGAACTCCTTGAAGAAGATTAACTCGACTGATAATTTTTAAATTTTTTTTCGCGCCAATTTCAATCTCGATCTTTAAAAGAATTTTTTATATAATTAAATTTACTTATTAACGTATTTTAGAAGCGGTGCTGAGCGGACGTGTTTTATAATTCTTCCTCAAGAAAGGCGCTTCGGCGACCCACAGGATGCTGAACGAACGTGGCATTCTATTTTAGAAAATCTTCGTCTCGGGTAAGTTTTTTTTAAAAAGTTTCTCGTAAATTTTAAATTTAAAAATAATTCAAGTAAAATCTGTTATATAAATGTTATATAAAAATTATTTACTGAAAAAAAACTAATGAAAGGCGAGCCGCCGCCCCATATTCAAAAATGAAAATTATGCAATAACAAGGAAATTTATTTAAAAACATTTTTTTAAAGATTGTGATGATTGAAAAAGGTGCCAAAAAATTGAAATTTATCAGTCGAGTCTATCTTCTTCAACGAATTCTCCAATCGCCCTCGTGAAACGCGACGACTATACAAGGGTAAATTCCGAAGAAGAAGAGTCAGTTTAGTTTGGAAGCGGTGCTGAGCGGATGTGTGTGAGAAGGCGTGGTGGAATAAAATTGCAACGATTACGTCGTGGTGTTCTATTTTAGGAAATCTTCGCCTGGGTAAGTTTTTTTTCAAAGTTTCTCTTAGATTTTAGATTTAAAATTTATTTAAGAAATATCTATCATAATAAACAATTTTTGGAAGCGGTGCTGAGCGAAAGTGGTTTATGTATCTAGGAAGAAAGTCGATTCGGTGGTCCATAGGATGCTGGACGAAGGGAGAAGGCGTCCATTACGTCGTGGCTTACTTTGAAATGCGAGACGCGCTCGCGCTTTCGAATAATGGTAGATCCCGAGATCGTTGTCAAACAGTTGTGCAACAGGCTCTGCGAAGCGTGGGGGAGCACCGAAACCCAGGGGGGTAAGGTTTTTAATAATATTGAGTTTGGAGTAGAGATTGTTATAGTAAAATTAACTCGCAGGTTTTATTGAAAAAATGCTAGGATTAAAGACGTGCAATTTCGCTGCCTCTATTCATATATTGAAAGTAGGTTCATTAATAAGTATGAAAGTTTATCATTGTAAGAACTTTTTTTTTAAGATTAGGTGAGTTGAAAAAGGACGCCAAAAATTGAAGATTTTATCTGAAGCAGAGATACATTATTGTATTTCTTCAACGTATGTTTCGACAGTCGCACTTCGTGATACGTACGGACGACTATAGCGAGAGAGAATCTGTGTCTCTAAAACGAAGAGTCAGTTTATATTCTTGGAAGCTGTTCTGATGGAGTACGTTTTTCCTCATATATACTCTCTCAGATACGTACGCTAATCGGCAGATCCATGTTGAATGTATTTGGATCGAAGTGAGTAGCCACCGGTGAGACAATAATGTCAACGGATTATGTCGTAGTCGTTTCTGTTTTATAAATTTAGAAAATCTTTTCTTTTATGTCTCTGGTAAGCTTAAAATTTAAACTTCAAATTTTAGATGTATTCCTAATAATTTCCTTATGAAAATTCCACCATTATAATAAACAAATTTTGGATACCTATCTCTATCCTACTGATTATATGTGTCTATTTTTTTATGTTTTATTTTGTTTAAAGTTTTACTCACTCAAGACACTTTTTGTTTTTTGGTTTTGTATTATTTAAGATATTACTCGATTTCGATAGATCCTATTTTATTGTTTGTGAGACGTTAGGTGTAGAAGTGTGTTTTTGTTCCATTTCATCTCGTGGGGGCTTACTCCAGTGAATGTCGCGCTCTAGACACTCGCTCTCGCGACTTCGCCCGAAGTAGATGTTAGTATCTCCCAGGCGTCCCCTGTTGCTTTTCGCAACCATAGTGGGTGTCAACAGCTCTCCTAATGACGCGAGACGATCCGAGCTGCAAACGATATTGATGGTAAAGTTTCTTTCTATAGCTAGATTTTTATAAATTATCTACCCCTCCTTATTATTATATGTAATTAAAAGGCTTTGTTTTATTTTTGAACATATTGAACTATAAAGGGCTTTGTCGTATCATGTTTCCGTCCCGATCATTTCATAACTTATTATTAAAAGATTTGCTATTTCTCAAGCGATTAATTAGTAGTTCCAAAGTTTAATCTCATAAAGATAAATTGTTTTTTTTTAAGAATGTGATGTATAAAAAGTCCCTGCCACGCAAACTTAACCACAAATGATAAATTTTTCATCGAAGTTTTATTCTATGCCTTTTTCAACGAGTGTCTGTCCACTTCGCTTAACGATGCAAATACGCGATACGTGGTTTTCGTGTATTTTTTACCTTGAGCAGAGATTTCCGAAAAAGAAGAGTCATTTATTTGGTAAGCGGTTTTAACCTATTCTGAGCGGAGTCGTGAATTGTGTTTAAGGGGTATTAATTCTCTCTGCAGAGAGGGGCGACGTATGCCGACGTCGTCGTCGAACGGTATGTATAAAGCTTCCGCAAAAAACCGACCCAGTATCTACGAAACGTTCCCCGGTTTAAAGAGCTTTGTGCTCCCCTATGAAATAATTTTTTATAAAGTTTAATTTATAATTCTTGCCTTTATATGTTAAATATACAACTAATATTTTATTTAAATCATGCCGCCCCTTGGACCTGATTATATCAATATTTTGATAATATGAATTACTCCATTTTTATTATACCGAGTAAATAAATTATAAATTATATTAAGATTTTTTATTTT